>JBCAUI010089768.1:0-19357 GCA_038406195.1 Haplosyllis anthogorgicola
TTGATTGGGCTATTCAGAAGGTGTGACTCCATGCTGTGATTGACCTTAAATTGTAAACATTCAAGTGTAAACATCCCGTTACAGCATGGACTCCCACCTTCTGAATAACCCAATCAAAACAAGGTCAGATCAACATTGAATATTTTATGTCAACAGTGAACATTTTAAAAGAATAAAAGTCTCAAGTAACAAATACTCATTGAAAACAGACATTAACTAGGTGCTGTACAATAAATACATACTTTATAGAAATTATTTGACAGTTCAAAGACATTTTAAATTCATTTTTCTTTATGAAATTCATTATGTTTTATGAAATTCTATATATATAATGAATTTCATTGTTTATACAGGAGATCCCTTACTGTTTATCTGACACCATAGCCCAAAAGTTGGACTGTTGTGAAAGCCTTAATTCCATGTGGATTACTTGTGTGTATTTAGAAATCATGTAATGGACTACTCGTAGAAATATATCACAGAACTCGATGCATTCAACACAGCAGGGAACAGATGTCTACGTACATTTCTTATGATGATTGATATAAAATATCAGGTACATGGGCAAACTCCGTGCCTTGAGTTGCAAACGCTAGCTACTAGTAAACACGTATACATTGTAGAGCGGCATAATCCAGCAAAATGAGAAACTTGAAGCTGCTGTACAGTGTTAAAGTGGGAGATGCCTCAGAGCTGACTGGAACGGAATCAGTATGCGTTGACTGTGATACAGAAAACGTCTATTGTGTAACGAAAACGAACATCATCGGCTTAAGTCCACAGTCACAACAGGTTTGTTCGCTAAATTGTTGACATTTCAAGATATGAACAACTTTTAAACAATAGAAATATTTATGAAGGCATGGATTTCCTACCTTAATGTTACATTTACAATTGCATATGTATACAACGTAATTTAGGTGTTGTTAAGTGCTTCATTGGAAGATGAGGGTTACCTTGTGGCTGACGGCTCGAGTAGGGTGGTCAGTAGTGAATATCTACCCGATCAAACATCAGTGTGTGTGGCAACGAATAAGGGAGACGTTTTGCTCTGCAACTCGCTGAGTAACGAGGTACTTTCATTAATCGTGTGGAGAAATTTAGTACGTTTCTTAGTCTCATGTCATTTAATGATTTTATGCAGGTGTATTAAATTTTCTGGTGTATGTAATTTTTTCCGAATAAGATCGAATGTGTTGGGACGGTTGATAGTGGAATTGCAGATATGTCATGGAGCCCAGATCAAGAAATTATGGTTATAGCCACAGGTTCGTTTATGTTTATTTCTTAAATGCTTCAAAAAATTTCCGACATCTCCTTTGTCGGTGCACTCATCTGTAAAGTTTACTGTTGATATTTGCATCACATCTTCAAGGCCAGCAAACATTAGGTTACTAGGACACTTATATTTTTGTATTTGATGTGTGTTTCTGTACCCCGTTCCTGAACTTTCGTTGGTCTTATCAACATAATAAAAAGCCCAACATTTGTTTAGCCTCGTTGAGTTACATTTCATGCCATTTGTGCAAATACAGTGCAGAATTTTATTTATTTATCGTTGCATTATGGATCTGTTGTCTTTGTGAATGCCAGCATATTATGACATGTACCGCTTTTCTCGTATAATTTAGGTCAGGACACATTGATCTTGATGACCAGAGAATTCGATCCATTAATGGAATTTCCTATGCATCCTGATGATTTCGGAGAAGGTATTTTATTCCTACATATGCTTCCAGAGATTTAGTAGTTTTTTTACCTGTTAGATAACTTCGTTTTTGTTAAGTGTTAGGGATAAAATTAATGCTTGACAGGAAGTTTTGTAGACACTGAAATATGGTTGAATAATAGCTGGACATCTCTTTCCATTTTAGCACAACTAATTACAGTAGGATGGGGAAAGAAAGAAACCCAATTTCACGGATCTGAGGGAAAACAGGCAGCAGTGAAGAAAGAAGAGGTTTGCAATATTTCTTGCAATAAATGTTAAAATAATACGAGTTAAAATCCGTAAACTGAAGACAAGAGTAAAAACTGGAACGGATTACACTTAAAAAGAAGAACCAACCACCGTGACATTGGCGTATTTGTGGGTGTTAGATTTGTATTATTTCTGAAATGGTTTCGTATTTACAGGCTGTGAGTGCAGCATTTGAGTGGGATGATCAACAGCCTCGAATTAGTTGGAGAGGAGATGGTCAATACTTTGTTGTGTCATCAATCAGTCCTACTTCCGGTAATGATTTCTACATACCCATTTCTCCCCAAATACTGTAAAATATGTGTATTGCTTAAAAACAAGTGATGGTGTGAGAAATATCAAAAGCGGGAATGTCAACTTTATGTCGTCACAAGAAACGTTGCAAGTAGCTGATACGATTTCAAGAGTGACTACCCTGCCCGTTACGTTCATTTATTAGGTACTTTATCTTATTAGGAAACAGGCAGCTGCGTGTCTGGACAAGAGATGGAACACTACATTCAACAAGTGAAAATGTAGATGGCCTCGAACAAGCTCTGGCTTGGAAGTAAGGCAGATACGTAATATATATTTACGTGTACAAAATAATGTACATCTACAAAATAATGAAACACGAACTTTCGTACGACTGATGAGATAAAATTAATTTATTTCTTGGCTTAAAATATTAATTTTATTTCAGACCAACAGGTGGTCTCATCGCATGTAGTCAAAGAAAACCAAACAAACATGATATTGTGTTCTTTGAAAAGAATGGCCTGAAGCATGGTGAATTTACGCTTCCATTTGGAATCAAGGAGGTGAAGGTGTGTTCGAACTGTCGCTGAATCTGGTACAAGGAATACAGGAGTGTTTACAATTGTAGCTAGACAAGAATTTTCATTCCTTTGCATGCAGATGATGCCATCAAGTTTAAGTTTGTCATGTTAATTTTGTAGGTAAAAGAACTGCTGTGGAATACAGAATCAACAATTCTGGCTGTTTGGTGTATGGACATGCAGAATAATTCACCAAAATCATATGGTAATGTCTCTAAATTTTGAAATTAACGTTTTATCACGGTTTACCTTTCTGTACATCGTTTAGTTAAAAGCATGTTTAATAAACTAAAAGCCAAACAATCAGTGGCCACTTTTGGGTTCATATAAAAGATATGAAAGTTTGTTACACTTGCAGTGTTGCTGTACACAACTGGAAATTACCATTGGTATCAAAAGCAGAGGTTAGAATTTTCATCCAAAGAGATAGGAGGAATAGCCGCTGTATCATGGGATCCAGATAATGCTTATCGAATGCATATCGTATGTGCTAATGGCCAGTACCTCCAGTATACATGGAGCTGGTGTACCAACAGCAGTGATGGAGATATTCAAACATTAGTGGGTGTAATTGATGGAGGTGAGTAAATTGAAGCATAGCACTTTCACAAAAGATGTAGCAAACTTCGCTCATTGGTCTTATTACAAAATAGTTGAAACTATTTGGTGATGTACATACACAGCATTCACAAGCTGAAATGTAATATTGCTAATATCGTTGTCCATTGCTATTGCACCAAATAATCTGATTTTTATTGTATTCACATCTGTTTAAATCTTAGACAAAGTGCTGATGACACCATTCAACCAGACTGTGATACCGCCACCATACAGTGCCTATCAACTACAGCGTTCTGTGGCTGTCAATCAGATTACCTTTGCCCCTCTTCCTCATTCGGACTCTCTAGCTGTTTTACTGCAAAATGATCAGATTGCAATATATGACTATTTAAACGACAAAAATGAAAAGATGGATGAATCAGTCAAGATGGGCATAGCAGGTGGAACAGGCTTTAAAGTATGTTGCAAAACTCCGACATCCAGAGGAGTTTATGGGTAAGCTCGAAAGACGAGAAATTACACAAAGCTAATGTCTGCTAACATGAAATATCTACTGTAATCAGTAATCGATTTGATTTTCGGAATTATTTCGTTGACTAATGCACTTACACGTATTTGTACATATAATCATATCACCTTGCCCTTTTAGAATCCATGGTGAAATGGTAAATGACACGTACCCGTTAAAGATTAACCATCTAACGTGGCTGAGTGCAAATTCCTTCGTGTTCACAACACTTGACATAACTGGTTCAACAAACTGCTTACATGTGGCTGATATTAATCAGGCAAAAAAGGAAATTTGCATTAAGAACAGTTTGGAAGTGGAAATGTATGTAATCAGCATAGCAGTGAATCGCGAGACAGGGAATGCAGTTTTGCAACTGAAAGACGGGAGCCTTGTTAAATATGTATCAGGTAAAATATATTTAATGTGACTTAAATGACTTAAACACTGGACCAAAGGTGGTCACAGAAACGTTTTGTCAACATACTTTTACAGGCAAATGCAACAATGCCACGACCGACCTGATAATATTAAATGTACCCACAACTAATTTGACTTGTTTCCTTAGACACAGATACAAACACTGTGATACCATTTGAGTGTGATAATTCATCTGTAAGATTTCCGCTGCCATGTTCACAATTTCAAATCTGTCAACTGGGAGGGAAGGTCAGTTAAACAGTGTTTAGCATAACGTCAGGCCACTTGACTGATTTTTTGTTGGCGTAATTAATTTGTTTGCAACATAAGCATACATACTAATGTAAACATGTTTGGTTTTACTCTATTGGGCCCAAAAAATCAATATTTACTATGTTCAGTTATAACATTGACTTGTTATTTTAATGAACCTAATTTTTAATTTTAAGCCAAAACGACCTTGTCACTTGAACATTACTACATACTTGTACCAAATATCAGTTGTCTAAATGTATCGAAATCTCTGTATTTGCCATACATACAGGAAGTCGCTTTAGGATTGACAGATCGATTCAGATTCTATGTAAATGACGTAGAGGTTGCAAACAATTGCACTTCGTTTGGCCTCCATAAGGATTTTCTGCTACTTACAACTCACTCACATACCTTGCGCTGCATCTGCAGGAAAACATCGCTTAATGGTAAGATAATACAAGTATTAACAGTATGGCATTAAAAAATAATTCAATTATCTATCGTATATAAAAGGAAGCTATTTTACGGATTAATGGTGTTGTTGGAATGTCGTCTCACATCCAAAGATGAGATCGAATTACTGAAAAGGTTTTTTTTAACATCAGAATCCTAAATAAATGTTACTACTGTTTCAGTGTTGCCAACACTGTCGGATGGGAAAACACATCCGTTTGACGAAAGTATACGTCGAGTTGAAAGAGGTTCTAGACTTGTTTGTGTAACTTCTACAAGTACCGAAGTAATTCTGCAGATGCCACGGGGTAATCTGGAGACAATACATCCCAGAGCTCTGGTTCTGTCTGCTGTAAGGAGTTGCTTGGATGGGTCAGTATTACAGGAATATAAAGAATATCACCCATGTATTGAAATAACTAATGGTTTGAGCATAAACATTATTACATGACGTGAAAATATCAGGTGTTTAATAATTTCGTTAAATATGTTAATTATTGTTGACTTTCTCACAATAGTCCATGTAATTTTAGAACAACGTGAATGTGTACAATAAAGTAACATATTCATTAAACAGATTGGATTTCAAAGGAGCTTTTACTTTGATGAGAAAACACAGGATCAACATGAACTTACTCTACGACCACAATCCCGAAGCTTTTTTGGACAACGTAATGACGTTTGTAGAACAGATAGATAACATCAACTACATCAACCTGTTCCTGACCGATCTACAGTGAGTCATTTAATTAATAGAAGAACATATAATATGTGCACATTATTTAGATACTCCTGAAAGGTAAAACACACAGATAATATCTCAATGTGTCATAGCCTTGTAAATTATTAGCAGAATTACCTATAGCATTTGTTATGAATTGTTAATCAGAGAGGAAGATGTTACTGTTACCATGTACACGGCAGCCTACAACAGGGAGCCCACATCCACACCTGGAAAGACGAGTAAAGTAGATATAATCTGTGATGCTGTAAGGAATACCTTAGAAGAACTGGACCCAGATAGGTAAAGGTTTTTGAATATGTTGATTTGTGTTTTAAGATGGTAGTTTTTGCGTAGATGGAGCTCAGAATTGTTTTGTTTCAAATTTAACTCATGTCAGATGCATGAAGTTTTATTTATTTTTACAGATTTCTGCTGTCAATTCTGACTGCTCATGTCAGAAAGACGAATCCCGAACTTGAAGTCGCACTCCAGAAAGTCAATAATCTTGCAAGTTAGTAAAGATAATTGTTTTAAAATCCGATATACGACTGAAGTTTTGTTGAAATAGTCAATCGTGGTGAGTGAATTATCGAGACACAACATATTCCTTTAAATTTCAGAAATGTCGGGCACTAATGTGGGAGCAGAAGAAGCACTTAAGTATCTCCTGTTTCTAGTGGATGTCAATGAATTATACGATATTGCACTGGGAACGTATGATTTTGACCTGGTTCTCATGGTGGCAGAGAAGTCCCAAAAGGTAGAAGCCTTGCCGTATGGTGTTTTACCAATACATTGTTGTGACTGTGTAGTACTTGCTGGTATGTAATATACAGTACAGTCTGTGTGAAGAGAAAGGTTAAAATTGCAAAGACATTCTTTCACTTGAGAGAATCTTTCTCTTGAAACAGACCAAATACTATGCATTTTAATAATACAGGCTGCAGAGAATTCCTTTCGTAAGAGACAAACTTTCGCTTCACAGGCTTTCCTTTCAGACAGACTTTACTGAAACATGATACATGTCCATATGTTTTTCAGGATCCCAAAGAATATTTACCATTTCTGAACGAATTGCGAAGGTTAGAAGAGAACTATAGATGTTACACCATTGCAAAATATTTAAGAAGATATCGAAAGGCCTTGAAACACATTGCAAGCTGTGGTATGTACATTTCTCATATAGAGTTAATTTCATCATAACGAAAAGCAGCTGTTTTGAAGCCTTTTAACAATGCGTTTTCTGTAATACAGGTAAAGAACGTTTTGTTGAGTGCTTGTCTCTAGTCAAAGAACAGAAGTTGTACGCTGAAGCTTTAAAATTGTTTTCGTTGGCCAGTCTGGAATACAAGGTAAGTAAAAAGTATCATTATGAATTAGTCATTAATTTATGAAAGGATTAAAGGACACAGTTATGAATCTATGTTGCACTCAGCTTTGAAACTGACGGACTTTAATTGTTTCTTAGCAGAAATACCCAAATTTTTTTTACCTCGGCGTGCGAAGGCATCACCGAGGTTTTGCAATCACACAGGGTGATCAGGGTGGTATCCACCGGCGGATACGACCCCTCCTGGATTGGCTTTTTACTTCTTGGGCACCAGGTAAGTCCTAAGATTGCTGCTAAGGTAGGCACTAATGTGACCATTCCCAAAATGTTTAACCTCACAGTCTTCTACCAGATACTTCTTGATACACAGTGATCAGGGTCCACCCCCCCTCCCCCGCAAAAAATTTCACTCATGTACGCCTTCTGTTCACCCAACATTTGGCATGAAATTAGCATTCTCCACTAAGCTAAGGGTGATCAAAGTTGAACTTTGCCATTGAGTTGTATGGGAATTGCAATTTTCAATGGGCCATAGCTCCTTAAATATTGCTTGTAGACCCCTAAAAAGATAGACACTTTCAGACACCAGATCTACATGTTTCAGGCCACTCTGAACATTTGGCGGATCTG
This sequence comes from Haplosyllis anthogorgicola, assembly GCA_038406195.1. Taxonomy (NCBI): domain Eukaryota; kingdom Metazoa; phylum Annelida; class Polychaeta; order Phyllodocida; family Syllidae; genus Haplosyllis; species Haplosyllis anthogorgicola. The sequence continues at coordinate 7,681 of JBCAUI010089768.1, forward strand.
GCAGATATGAACCCCCACCCCCAGAAAATTCACTCATGTACCCCTTCTGTTCATCCAATGTTTGGCATGAAATTAGCATTCTCCACTGAGCTAAGAGTGATCAAAATTGAACTTTGCCATTGAGTTGTATGGGAATTGCAATTTTCAATGGTCCTTAAATATTGCATGTAGACCCCTAAAAGATAGACACTTTCAGACACCAGGTCTACATGTTTTACATTTTACAATTTTCAATGGGCCATAAAATAGCATATAAATAAACCGCACGTCGAGGTTCAGGTCCATCATGAAAAATATGATCACAACACGAACAAAATTACACTCGGTCATGTTAATTCAAGGATATATCTGTCGCCTATGGTGAATTTCTAATGGACAAGAAATATTACGAAGAAGCTGGATTGGCATTTTCGAAAGCTGGAGAATTAGAAATGGCACAGGATGCTTTCCAGAAAAGTCTGAACTGGAGACAAGCTTTGTGCATAGCATGTCGCCTGAACCAATCTAAGGAGACAGTGGCAAAAGTGGCAAGGACCATGGCAAGTAAGTGACTGCATATCATTGTACTAATTTGGTAATTTTAGGGGAAAGTAATGAAATATTAAAATTTTGGGTAAGTAATGGCCTAAATAATTAATTCAGAATGTGTATCGACTTTGTAGCACAGTTAAAGCAGATGCGGAAGCACACAGATGCTGCATGTTTGTATGAACAATATGCTGATGTAAGTATCAAATTTTCACACATTATTCAATAAAAATATTTACTTTTCAATTTGAATGCTGGAGTAACACATTGACAACTGATTTTATATGTTTGTGATTTTATATGTTTGTGATATGTTTGTGAAATCTGGTTTTATGTGCAGGATGTTGAAGAAGCCATAGTAACTTTAATCGAAGGCTCTGCGTGGGAAGAGGCTTTGAGACTCGTAAGTGGATCTTTATTAATTGTGCAGATAAATTGTCAACCAACAGATTTATTGTAATTAATTTAAAATTGTTTGTTGAAATAAATATTTGAAGATAGAAAAGCAGAAGCTCAGTTTGTTACGTTGTCCTTGCAGATGTACAAGTACAATAGAACTGATTTTATTGAGACCAATCTGATGGAGGCTCTCATTGAATTTCACAACAATCATATGACATGGATAAATGAGACTGTATCGCAGTATGGGCGTCACCGAAAGAGACTGGAAGTCGTCCGAGAGGAAAAAGAGAGAAAACGCATCGAGTTGTTAGGTAAGAAATAAGTTGTCAGGTACAGAATGCGAGATGATGCACATATTTTGCTTTTGGCATTTTGTTAAAAGTACCGATGTTTGTCAAATGAGCCCATATCGACTTACACTTGTCCCCGGATATATCGATATTTTTGGAGCGGGAAAATAGCATCGATATAAGCGGGATATCGATATAAGTGGAACAATTAACATGAGGGTCTACTAATTTGGTGCGGAAAAAAGTATCGATATAAGCGGGATATCGATATAAGCGATATCGATATATCCGGGGAGGAGTGTACGTACCAGCGCTGTTGTAGCTAGGCGGTGCTGGTGACAGGCTGTAGCCGCTTGTGTCGGCAGCATCGAAGTTGTTCTGATCGTATCCGCTTGGTGATTTGTCGAAGCGTGTGCTTGTCGCTCTCTTCGGAACGAATTCTCTCTTGGGCCGGTTAGCTGCTTCCGTGATTCTGAAACGAATAAATGAACCAAATTGCTTTCACCTGAAGATATTGACTTACAAGGAGAACCAACCAAATCATGACTGGGTTGTCATTATTACACATTTTCTTAAGTATCTTTGTCCCAGGCAGAACTCCTAATAATCCAAAAGTGTTCTCAGACACTAGTTTCTTACGCCGAATCCCCAAGACCTACCTGACTTGAAGCTGTTCATGCAGAGATTGTAGAATGTCTGCTGATTGCCTGTGGAAATCCAACTCAGCTTCAATAAAGGAAGACAGCTGTGAGATCTGCTCTACCTGTAAAATATAAATAAAAAACAATTGACAATATGAAAGCAGTAACAAGGGATTCGTGTTTTTACGACGTGATACTACATGACCAGGGACACATACACTGAAAGTTGAACATATTGATGTCGTATCTCGTCCAAAATTACGTTAAATGTACAAAATTTCAGTTATGACACAAAAGGTCCAAAATAAGGAGTTTCAATTTTCTAAAGGCTCGAAATTATTATAAACATAGCAATGGTTTTGTTGCCAAATGGATCAAGTTTTTAAAGATAGATTTGTCACCTTTAATTTACACACGAATAATAAAAAGAAAGGAAAAACATTTCTCTTTATTTTTGTGAGCTAAATCCATACATAAAACACACTAAGATTTCCGGGATTCGTGATTCGGCCAAGAACATGCAATTTTTGTTTTAAAGAGTGCATCTCCTTTGAAGAATTCTAAAAATGGCACTATAAGTGTGCTAAAACTGTAAAAGATCCTCTTTAGATTTTGAGTATCAAAAATGCTCCAGATGTCAAAGAAGGTGGCTGAATAAAAAGTGAGACGAAAAGCAAAATAGTGCGTTGTACATACAGTGCGTACACTGCTTTTAGTCTACATGGAGTAGGAATATAATTTTATCAATATTCGTTTGCTTTTAAATACCAAAATGTTAACCATTCACCTTTATTCCTACCCCTCTTGTTTACTAACATGCCTGATTTTAATCGAATACCACATTTGATTCAGTTGTTTGAAGAATACTGTTTGATTTCAAATTTGTACCCAAGAACTTGGCAAAACTAGTTAACATAGGAAAAGCAACTAAGTGTTCGGACTTGAAACACTATCTGCGAAAGAAGATCATAAGGACGACGGAAATTGTTTTGGGCAGCTAACTGTGGCTTTAAGAGGAAAGTGGCCGCCAAAGCAAGGTAAAGCACAAGACTTCTTTTTATTCGTCCGATCACGTTTTATTGATAAAAACACAAATCAGAAAAACTGAAAGTAGACTTTTCCACGTACTTTTTACATTTTTGACGAATAATCACAAAATAAACATACCGAATTGTTCCTAAATACAGCGCAGTCTCTAATTGAAGCGCCCTCTCTTTTTTCACAAGAAATTATTTTAAAAATTGACCTCTTACACATAGAAGCTGATATCAATTTATATGTAAAAAAAAATGTCATCACACACACAAGATATTACCACTATGACTGAATATGGTGACCTATTAAAATATTTTACTTTTAAAACAACAATTTAAATTACCTTATTTGAACTTCGATAATCAATTCTATGCAATCTTGACAAAGCATCCTTCTAAAAATTGGTCTTAGCGCCCGGCGCTTTATTTAGAAACAATACGGTGCATTTCCTTTCTCAAAGTTTAACGAAAAATGGAAACATTTTTCTTCTACTTTGTTTCTAATTTTATTTATTTATTCCAACTTCTGACCATGACAAAATGTAATCAAACAAATAAAAATAGTCTGGTCGTTACATATGTATCAACTAGCAGGTTGGCTTCCCAAAGCAAGTTCTGTATTTTCATGCCCAAACATATACGTTAGCTTATAATATTTGTTCACCTTTTATTGTTTCATAAGTTGTCTATTGGTGATTTCGTATAAGACTTGGTCATGCAAGATCTTACGATGAGGCGTATAGGGATTAATTTTTACCAGAATTTTACGACGTTCATGAGTCGCTTACAAAATTGTTGCCTTGTAATTCGGCTCGTTGATATCTTATTACAATTTAATTTTTAAGTTAGGCAATCAAAATGCTCGAGTATTCCAGTAATTGTTGAGGACTCATAATGTCGCATGTAAGGATTCTTTATTAAAAATTTAAAATTGTGCACTATGTAAAAACAGCAGTAAGTTTGCTGGGTGTTTTCAACATTTCTGATGGCAAATTTCAAAAAATAATTTCCATTGAAGCTCATGGTCATTTTTCACAAGAGTAACTTGTTTCTTGTAAGAAATATTGTCATCATCATCATTTTAATGATCCGTACATACTCACCTCACGCTAGCAGGAATAGGCAAATGAGAGACAAGTTGTTTATAAAGGCAAAAATTGTTAAAAGCAGTTAAGTGTATCACTTTAAACAAAATCAAATCAAAACTAAAGAAAGCAAAATAATACAGAAAATAGGGTCTTAGTTTATCATTTGGAATGAGGTGGCCAAAATACGATTTATCTAATTTTAAATTGCATATTATTGGCGGAATATTATAATGTACGATATTAAATTGTGCAGGAAGTGATAGTCTTCCTTTGGATAATTATTTCCTTCCTGATGTAAATCTTGCCAAGGAAGACGTGTTTTCGACGTGTATGCGAATAGTAATACTCCGAAAACATGATTCCCATTGGGATTTTCTATTTATTTTATTTTATTTTAATGGTGTGTGAAACTGTCAAACTGACAAGGATATGGATGGATGTTCACAAGGCATCAGTTACGGACAATTTTGGTTTGTCTTGAAACTAGTTATTTCCAAGGATGACACCATTAAGTTCATAAATACAACCAAAGTTTAAACTAAGAAACACTCACGTCATTTTCCAGTAAGTTGTACATGGCAGATTCGGCCAGAGATTTAGACTCTTCAAACTTTTCTTCTGCGAGACGAATGTCTTCTTCAGTAACGTGTGAACCTGTACGGAAGTTTGGAATTAAAATCCATTTCTAGATGGAGTTTAATATATATTGCTAATGGTCCCTTTAAACTCCATACTGTATTTTGTAATAATGTCTAATTAATGTAATACGAATCTCTTAGCTACTGTGCTTTCTCTTCTAAATTCTAGTTAAGATCTTGTTGGACATAGAATCTTAATGCTACAAAACGTAACAATGAAACACGACTGTGAACTGTGAACCTTCACCAGAACCCAAAGCTAAATAAAACATATTAACTGCGTCAGCCTTTTATTTGGAACGTAAGTCACCAAAGGGAAACTTTAATCGAAACCCTAATGAAAAATAAGTTAAAACTGACTGATGTATGGAGAAATACAAAACTTCACTAAACCGAGACATTACGCAAGAATTCTTTAGTTCTAAAAAGTACCTAAGAAATCATGGTGACAGATTATCGCAACGATACATTTACCTTTATTCCATCACTGAGTATCTGTATTTTTTTCATGCTTTAAAAAATTACGATGACTAAAACATGAAGGAATCTGGAAAGGTCAATGTGACCCGATTTGATTACAATTGATATTTCGGGATGAATAAACGTTACAACGAATCACAAATGTACAGACAAGCGACGATACAGTCACCGTTTCGGCACTTAGTGTCGTAAAGAGCGATAAAGTTACGAAACTTAAAAGTAAGCGAAGGTTACGATCCGAGGAAAGCTATGGCTTTTTTATTTTAACCTAATTCATAGAGGCATGCGATTTTTTTCAGAATTATGATTGATATACCAACAACTGTATTTCTTTTTTACAAAATAAGATAAATAAATATCATAGTAAAAACAATCACAATAGGGTGACCACTTACCTCCTGTGCGAGGTAGGAATAGAAAAGGGCAAAATGAACATTTTGTTTTATGTCAACCATCTTTAACCATGCAATTTTGAAACGAGACGAATAAATAAACAAACAAATTGTTTTAACTAATTCATAAGCCCATTTATAAGTGAATGAAACACTTACCTCCTGCGAGTGACAGAGAGAAAGAGAAAAGAAAAAAAGTGAGATTTTATACATACAGTAATGTTTAAATCTTACTTCAACTTATTTGATAAGTTGAAGATGTAGGCTTAAATCATGAAATTTAGAGTATCTTAAAGATTTGACTCAGTATTATGACAACATGAGATCAAACGTTTGTGTTCACTGAAAACTAAAACGAATCGAAAACTATTACATATATAAACGCTTTATGAAGTAACAAATATGTTTTACATTTATATATGTCATCACTAACATTTTACTGCGTTCTGAGGTTAAATATAAAGTGCAGTTATTTTTCCTTAAATGTATACTTTAAAATTAAAGCCAAACCAACATGCCAGCCAAGAATACGTATTAACAAAGACTACTTGTAATCTCCTTAGTACGTAACAAAGTTACTGAAGCACCTTACAAAATAATTACAATACCGATAATTTAATTCCCCTTCACCAGAACATTAAATGGTCTTACTTTATCTAAATTGAGCACTAAGGACTTCGTTCAGTCCAAATAGTTAATTCGATTAGTTGGACCGTTTTCTAGTTTACAGCAAGATCTTATGAATCTATAATCATTTATGATATGTCATAACCATATTGATTCACTGAACTGAACTGAACTACCAACATTTAAAACTAAAGCCCAATTGTATAAAGTAACGTAAACCTTAACCTCTGGGCTAAACTATGAGCATCAAGAGCCAAAAAAAGAGCTCCATCCAACTTAAGTAACATCGGTTGACCCAATTCGGCCGAACTGACGTTCGATGTTTCCGATAATGGGGAACGTTGAGGGACAATTTAAATTTAAAAACATCTTAATGCCAATTGCACCTTTTGGTTTTGCAGCATATTCCCTTAAGATGTATAAATGTTTAAAAGCGAGAGCACCTTTGCCTTTGGGAGCGACCCACGACCCACAAGCACCATTTACATTAACATGCACGTTACGCAACATTTAGTTTTCTTACTCATGTAACTTTTCATGCAATTTTGGAAGTAATTACACGAATATATGATAACTTACCTCCTGTCATAGAAATAAATTAACAAAAATTAGTCAATAACACACAGAACGGGCACAATTTGAGACGCCACGTTTTCGCAATGGTTTTAGTTTTATGTTATCAAAGTTCCAAAATTAAAAGAAAAAGCATCTAGGAATAAGTGAAGAAGAAATATGAACGGGCTTTTCTGAGAGAAATAAAACAAATTAATTTAGTTAATTTAATTAATTTAGTCTGTAACAAAGCAAGGAAAAAATAAATATTTCAGTATTAAAAGAAATTTTGCGGATTAAGACGTGGAAGGACTTCGGTTCTTTTGAAGTTTTCGAAATATCGCATAATTCTGTGAAACATTTGTCGGCGACATGCAATATGAAAGGCTGCTTGAGAACTAATGGACATATTAGGTCATCGAGGTAACAGTAGTATTAAAGTCATATTTTTGTTCCGTAAAGTAACCAGCAACGTCACATTAGCATGCACCTTAAGAGAATAGCATGTTTATGTAAAATGAAAAAAAATGAAAACAAAACAAAACAAAACAAAAATTACAACTAAAGCTAAAGAAAATAAATAAGGCAAATAAAATAAAATGCAAATTAAGATACTCCGCAAGTAATACAACTAAGATTGAGCAAAGTTCAAAACTACATCTACAATAAGGTTTTTTTCATGTTAGGTTGATTTCTTCAAAAAGTATTTGCCCGTCACCCTTATTATCGCTCCTTTCAGTTTTGAGTCATAATTTTCAGTTTGTTTATCAAATAAAATATACAGGAGATCACTTTGAAAAGGAACTTGGACATTGCAAATTCATGCAAATTTGTATTTCAGCATCCGAATTAAGCCTAGACCTAATAATTATTATCACCATGCTTAAAGCAAGCCATTTGCCCCGTGTAATATAAAAACCCTATACCGACTTATTATTTTTTTACATACCAGGGCCTAGACAAAGGAAAATAATCATGTGTTAAAATACATTTAAAAGAAGCCATGACTACAAATTTCTTTATCACATATTACAAACTGACGGGGGCATGCTCTGAAGCCTTCACATTTATTAAAATGGACAGAGTGTTGTCCATGCTCATGGGGTTCAAAATTTCAAAACAGAAAATTTAAACAGAAATTACTATCAAGGACGTGTTAATTTTATTTTACTTAAGCATTTGTCAAGTAAAGACAAAGCATTAATAGGGGTGTTTTCTCAAATCACCAGAGAATGTGTCCTCCATATTACAAAGTTAATTGTTACAGTGCAGAACACCGCACTCCTATCTTTTTTTCATTAGGTACATGTATTGCCAAAAGAAGCATGTTCTACTGGGGTCGTATGCGTGATGCTTCGTACAAGAGAATGGCCCTGTGAGGTCATGTAATTATCAACATATTTTGGCCACAATATCTCCAAACAGACTATTAATAGACTCTTGTGTTAACGTGACGAACGACCTCACAGGATGGGCAACGAGTTAATAATAGCAACTTTTTAAATGTGTACTGCTGGAAAACTGGGTCTAGTGAACGCACCTTTGGCTTGTTTCCTCTTTTTGCAGTCATAATCCAGCCTTCTACCCGACATCTTTTTTCTGTGATGCTGAAAAGACGTAAAGAAAGATAAGAATAAAGAAAAAAAATACTTAAACTTACCGTTATCGTACAGGTACTTGTTTTTTATAAACTCCAGATTTAAAGTCATCAGTTACGAACTTACGATATCAGACAGGGCTTTGAATGCAGTGTCTGGGGAAAGGACCAGTGTCTCTGGAATCCATTTTTTGGATATTTACCAAATTATCGACCTTTTTCATATGTGGAGATAAGTGCACCCTTAACACTAATAAGGATGATGTTTTCACTTTGATTTAAGAACTTACATTGACTTCCTTCAGATCTTTAGACTGAAGGTGCCGAAGTGGTTCTATGAAGTTCTGTTTAACGTTATCTTCTAATGCATATTTGATGTCGGCCATCTGTTTGTACGCTTCACCGGATTCAACCAGGGCTTGACCTGCAATATTATACACGAAAAACATGTACATGTATGCAATTCATGTATGATCATCTTCAGTTTCTTCATAGTCAATTCTAGATTGACTATGCTGTTGTGTTAAATAACTTCTTACAAATACAGTCTACTAATTTTAAATAAGGCAAAATTAGAGCGATTAATTTATATACTCTAAATTACGTCACCTTTCGTTGTATTGTAAGTTCTTACCAAAAAGCGAGTTTGCGCCCATTTCTCCTCCGTATTTCGTCATACAATCTCCCAACATGCCCTCTGGTTGTGGATACAGCGCGCTCTTTGCTTGTCCACGGATCTTCGACAAACCCATAACTGCCGACAACTTCGCTCTGGATGCTGTAATGAGATACGAAAAAGACAAATTGAAAACTATGTTTTGTATTCTCGAACGATACAGAACGGAAAATACGTGACGACGTATTTTTTCAAAAATTATAATTTTCATGATGATCCATGGTATTTCTATAAAAATTACAGTAGGGCCTCCTTTGAGCGACATCTCTTTTGAGCGGCACTCTCTCTTGTACGCCACTTTTTGGCTGACATGTACCAGTATTAAATGTGTGTAATCCTACCTCCTTTGATGGATACTCCCTTTTACCACACTTTTGTGAAGCAGGAGTTGGGTTTCGCTCAAAAGAGGTCCTAGCATACGACTTTTTGTTGATCTGGGGATTATTTTTATTGGGTTTGAGTGTAAACGGGAAACGCGAAATTTACTTGGATTGGATTAATTTCTCAATATATTATAATTATTATCGTTATTACGTGACATATTTCGTTTAATTTTATGCTTATTATAAATATTGAGAGTTCCTATCACAAAAGAGTCCTGTCTGTACACAAATATTGCTCGTATCTCTTTGTTTTTAATTAATCAAGAAGATGACAACAAGGAGCAGAAGAAATCTGTGGTAGTGTTTGTATTCCATGATTCTGCAAATTATTTTCTACATTGTTCCAGAGGATCTCATAAATCGAATTTTGTTGTGAGACTATCTCCATTGAGAAAGAGAAGTAAACTATTTATTTCCTTATTTGTGTGCGTGTGTGCGTCTGTGTAACGTAAGCGGTCTGTTGCCTCTACTTAAGATAAACAACAGCTTTCTCGACCTTTTGTATCAATTACATAACTGACTGGAATTTTAATTTCCAGCGTGATTGGATTTCTCTCACAAGAAATACTAACGAAATGCCAACGTAATTGAATATCTATAATTTAAGATATATTCTCTCATCATTATCCTGCGATCCATGGTTTAAATTGAAACCCTGTCTGTGCAATTGTTTCATTCCACGTACACTGACATGCTTTCTATCTATAAATTTCTTATGGATGACTATTCAGACTATAATCACTAGTCAAGTTCACAGTGAATAACTCGAAATCTTCATGACTTGTTCACTTTGTGCAAAATATGAAAGACCAATCAATCAAAATTGATTAAACCGCGAAGACCGACCGTCGTGAAGAAACAGACCTTACTGTTCAGTTATTGTATTTTTACAAGAGTTAAATATGCGTCTATTTGAAAAGATTTTTGAATGGAACTTTTCATCTTAGATAAGGTCAAGCATAGCCCCGCAAACGACCGGCCAAGCACACCAGAATCTGACAGATAATGTTCAATTGAGCAAGCATTGTTAGTCTTGTAGACCCGCACGGAATTCGTACATAATTTTACATGAACGTTCACTAAAAAAAACACTAAAAGGAGAAAGGAGAGTAGAGTACGACTGTATCTTTGAAAGGAAAATTCATTTGATGGCAAAAATACATATAGACATGTAGTTTGGACATGTAATGTTTAATTACCTAAAACGGCGACTTGTAATACTGCTTTAAAATCATTAGGAAAAGCGTTTCAATACGGGTACAAAGATGTAACCTGGTTAGACATATTGATGGTGGCAGCTGTTTGCAAAAACAAATGCCGAAAGGTAAAAGTTCCTACATTATTTACTTTTAAATTTCGTGAGTATGAGACAAACTGTTGAAAAAATATTTTCGAATTGCGTGTATACTGTGTAACCTTCCGATCATTATAAAAATGTAGTGTTTTTAACCATAGAGACTGCATATTAATCAGAAGTACAATTAACAATGGAGCTTGCATGGAAATCTCATTTTTCTTTATTCAGAAGGGCACAAGTAAGACTCTAGTAGGACTTGTCGTCCTTTCGCAATTCTTCGCATTACTTTACATCTCCTTAATTGAGCACGCTGAAGTAATGGAAACAGGGTTTGCAAAGGTACATTCTCACATTGCTTGACACTATGTAGTTTTCTGTGAGAAGAATACCAGAAAAATAATAAGGCTCGTTTTACAACACCTGTGTAATAAAATGTGCATTATTTCATTTGTTTAATCTGATATTCATTTGTTTGTCTGTCTGCTTCGAAAATCTGTATCTCGCAAAAACATGAAACAAAGGATAACGGTTTGACGTGGAGACACCAATTTATTACTATTGTCATATTTCTTGCATGTTTAGGTGACATCAAAGTACGATTTCACCTTCACATCTAAAAAAGCGGTTTATATTCCTACCTGTACCTCGGATAAATACAACGGCTTCATGTAGTTTGTGTACAAATCATACAATTTACGTGTAACTGGAATTCTAGATCATCCTACAAAATTCTTATTGCACGCGATTGTAGTTCTCCAGTTGATAATTTCATAGTTCTATCAAACAAATACTGTTATGAGATGTTGCAATCCTAGCTGTTAATAACAGTTTACTTTTGATATCTCACTATTAGAAGTCTATGGTCAAATTAGGCATCAGGGTGGTTTTTCACGAATGTATTTTTTAGACTTGTGGGAGAACTTAGTCAAAAAAATGGCTGTTTCTGAACATAACATTGCACCAAACATAACTTCATAATTTCATAAAGGGAAATATGAATTATTAAGACTTGAGGGAGGCAAAGGGCACCCCTAAACATTAAAAAAGTTATG
>JBCAUI010089879.1:0-19350 GCA_038406195.1 Haplosyllis anthogorgicola
AAGGCGTAACTATGGGTGCAGACACTAGGGATGACCCTGAAACATATTCCATCGAAAAATATTTTTGGAAAAAATATTGATATAAGCAGGGAAAAGTATCGATATAAGCGGGGAAATTAACATTAGGGTCAATGGAAGAAATTTGGCGAGGAAAAAATATCGATATAAGCGGGATATCGATATAACCGATATCGATATTAAAGCGGTAAACAGACAGCTTTTTTTTGGGTGGTGTGCTGCCAATCGATAAATTCGTCACATAAGATTTATTTATAAATCTATGAACTCATAGGTACATTATCACTATAGGGATGTTTAGCTTACGTCTTCTCGACGTACAATGTTAAATGAGTATCTGGATTTTAAAAAACGAAAAAGAAAAAGGACAGCTTAGGATATGAAAATATTGGTACTGCTTAATTTAGGTGTTTATTTCTCTACAACGTGCAAGGATTTATATCAGTCCACAAGTTACATATATTTAATTTGTAGACAATAGAATTTCACCTGGGTGTCTTTTAATCGAATTAAGCTTCTATTGTATCCAAGACGTCAGAAGCACTGTAAAAGTCAATCGTTTTTAAATGTTTTAAAATAATTACCACTACGTTTGCGCGTGCACAGCATAGCGTGGGGGTTCCCAAAAATGTTACACACCAATAAAATTTTACAGGACTGGCAGACATATATACATTTATTTGTGAAAATTTAAAAAAAAAATCTTATGAATAAGAAATTCTTTTTTGTAAAATCGGAATAAATAATCTAAGTCAGTACACAAAAATCGTATCAGTATCGTATCGTACACAATTGATACGATGTTTGTATACTGTTTTCTTATATATTTCACCTGCTCAAATAGGCAAGTTTGTCATATCAGGCAGAATTAAAACAGTACACAGAAATCGCATCATTTTGGAAACGAAGAGAACAAAAGAAAGAACGAAAGAATTTCACTCTGTGCTTTTGATGCGATATTGTTAAACTTCTGATAAGAATTTTGTGTACTGAAGTAACTGATAATGGTTTCTGACAGACTTTAGGTTTAGTGCTAAATGTAGTTTTTTAAAGTGACTATTATAAGTCATGTAGCCCTAAAATTGCCTGCCTTATCTGCCTAGTCAGGAAAAACAAACAAGAAAACCCCATTATCGTTTAAATATATCTGTTGCACATAAAATGTTCATCTTCAATTTTCCCAAACCTCATCACAAATAACCATTGACCGATTCTTTTCACTCCTGCGTGATGACAAAAAGAAGAGCTACATTTGCAAAAGAGGTTATCACGAAGAACACATAGAAGAAGAATTTATCCAGCACCCCAGCTATGATCTGCCATTCATTCATATCTTCTTGATTGCCACGTTTCTCCAGATCACCTTGAAATTGTTCCTTTTTAGCTTTATCGAACTGAATTGATTGCTCTTTATCATGCTTTGTTTCTGAGTTGTTTTGCAGCTCGACAGGAACCTGTGCAGAAATCTTTTGCACCGACACCAGACTACTTTTTGAGAATTCTTTCGTCTTGCACACAAGTTTAGAAAGGGCATAGATAAATACACATAAGTATGATGGCACTCTGTGAACATTTCCTCTGTTGTAAATATTTATAATGAATATTGTTGATAGAAGGCACACAATCGCTAAGCACTGACATCCAATTAGGTAATGGGCTGAAATGGAATATAATTATAACAACATTAACTTATATTATTGACTGAAGTGATGATGTTCAAAGTATTGTCAACAGCATCAGAGACACACAAACATGACACATATTTTGGTTGTTAACGAGTCAGTTTATTTATATTCACAAAGCCGAATTGCAGTCAAACGATTGTTCCACCTTTGTGCACTAGAACAGCAAACATGGACTAAGCAGATATGATTAAGCTGCCCATTATAATGTTATAGTACAAAACGTTCGGTTCAGATTCAGAGGACGAAAGTCCTTTTAATATTGTGACAATAGCACTGTCACACTTATATCCGTACACGTCTGTTTTGCATTATAAACAAACTTTGCATTGTTTCGTTTTCAGAGAAGACAGGTTAAATTGTGTCAAATTTGTTGTAAGATATACACGTCTCAAAGTATGACGCGTCTGTTGTATTTGAATTTATTTGCAGGTACTTATTCCCCCTATATAATTTTAGATTTATATGCATATAATGCATATATCCCAATTTAATCTATCATCCCTAAAAAGGGATTACTCAAAAGTGAGTTTGTAAAGAAATTATCCAGACAGACGTTTCTTGGTATGCAAATCCTGAAATTCTTATCGGTTTTGGAACAATAGCACATCAAAAGCACAGCGTGGACTTGTTTTGTTTCTTCTTTTGTTCTACAGGCTTTAAAAATAATAGGAATTTCAGGATTTGAACTTGACAAAATTAACATAAGCTCGCGCGACCATTATAGTGCATGACCCAACTAACAATACATTGCATTGATAATGTAATTTACGACCATTGAAATGTGAATTGCTACGCTATGGTCAAATTATATCAGAAGAACAGCATTAAATTTAGACTGATCATAAATCCAAAAGCTTTTTGTGGCCATATTATGAATCAACTGGTTCCAATTTACAATTTTAATCCTATAATTTCAGCATTCTTTTTAAAATTAAATCGACATGACAACATTCAGTACAAGTAGTTAATTTTGAAAGAACTAAGAGATTGGAGTTCAAAGACAACAGAATCCCAGTAGTATTTTGTACTGATTTTGCTCTAAACACCATTTTCAGTTTGTGCATAACCTATTTTTGCCAGGCCTAAATGGAGTCCGTGGTCATCTATTCGGGTCAATAGCGCACTGCGGTATTTTTTTGTTCGGGACATTCCTAAATTACAGGTAATCCCTCTTAACTCGACCACGGATTACCTAAATTTCATGTTAGCTCGGGCCTTTTAGAATGTTCCATCAGTGGGTTATCTATTACAAAATTAACGTTTAACTTTTGCTTCGTTAGAACTTTTGAAGCTACAGATCTTTAAATGTCTATCAATTTTATTTCAATAACGAAAATGATACCCATGAGAGGTAATTGTTTTCCCGCAGCAGGAGTGACGTCAGCAACAAACAGCAGTAGCATCAGGTAGGACAACACAACTGTTACCTGTGATATTCATAAACAGAAATCATGGATGAATTTTTGACAATAAGGTTAATTTTCAATTAAAGAAATATTTTTGTACAACTTTCGGCCAAAAATAAGCGGTTAACACTAGAGTATGTCTGAGTATCTAACCAAAAAATAGATTTCTTGATGTGTCTTTTATGTGCATCAATAACACACACGCACCCGCGTGAAATTCTCTTGTTTCAAAAGAACAGGATTTCTCTGTTCTTCTGAAAGTATTTCACATGTTCCGAACTTCGTACCTGAAGTGAAATCTTCTCTCCTTCTTCACTGGGTAACAGGAAAACAAAAATGGATAGATAGCTAAGGAACATGCTGGGTACAATAATATTTGTAATGAAATAAGATGGGTCTCTCCTTATGACCAATGTAACACTATATGTTGGATAAATGCCGTTACTACCTCCACGAGTTCCGTTCGTTGCCTACAAGGTAATGTACTTGGTGTGAAGGTCTGATTAGATTATGAGATTGCAACATTGTACAAGTCCGAGTTTCATCACCTGTGTAGTTTGTAGAGTTCTAATCCCTGTCTAGTCAAAAAAGTACCACGGATTTGGGAGAAATAGTATCGATTGCTAACCCTGATTGGGGGTTCCAATTGGAGGTACTTCTCCTGAGTCAGCGGTATTTTTTCCCGAATTGAAGACACTTCTCCCCAGTCAAGAGTACTTTTGGACCACATGACTACACAGCGAATGAAACCATCACACAATACTGAGTCTTGGATGCCAACAGGTTCGGTTGTGTTCTTAAACTCAACATTATACATGTACCTCGTTATGGATCAGATTCCAGCCAGGGTTTTTGTTGTACAACATAAGATTAACCTTTGGTTGAACCGACACAAATTTCACCTTTTGTGAAAATCTCAGATGAGTATCCCCATGTAAAACGGAGATGAATTCTATGTAACAGTCTTGAGTATCAAAAGGAAACCTAAAAGCATAGAGCCAGGTATAAATCTGATTTTAGTTATGAATTAAGGCACATTAAAAAATTTGTGACTAAGGATTTTGGACCAGAAAATATGTTTAATGTTTGTCCAAAATGAACAGAATCATAAGAGCGCAATAAAAATTCACCCTATGCTGATGTTGCGAATAAACATTGATTGCCATCTCTCTAAATTAAAGCTAGGAATTATCAGTAGCGGATCTAGGGTGGAGGCTTTAGGGGCCTGAGTCCCCCCGACCTCTGTTAAGCCATGTTTGTCCGCCATTTTGGGCCCCCCTCTCCAGTTGTTAAAACAAGTTTGGCTGCCATTTTGAGGCCCCCCTCGAACAAATTTCCAGATCCGCTACTGATTATTAAGCATTTTACCAACTTACCTAAGAAGATCTACGTTACAACGCGTCAAAAATTTGTAATACACGTTCCACAGTATGTCGCCTTTGTAACTAATGCTCACTCTGAATGACGTGTCCGTGCCTAAGTCTACTCCAACATCAGCACTACAGGAAAACAAATTCACGTTGAGAACGATGTGCAGTTTCATACTATGCTACTTGGTTTTCCAGCGAAGAAACTACAGCATTAATTTCTATTGTCTTGGAAGTACAGACTTTTATATACATGTAAACTTATTTTAATCAATATTTTCAGATAATCTTTTTTAACACTAATTTACTGTAGTTGTGTGGAAATAGTTGGGAAACAGCAGCATTAATTTTTTTTATTCCAATAACACCAAAATTTTTACTATAAGGGCTGAGGTTTTTTTTCAGGTATCAAGTGCAGCTTTTTTGACTTATTTGTCATAAAGATTATGTAGCAGGAGTTTGTTGCATATGTTCTATAGTACAGTAGCCCATAGCAGGTCCAATGTTGGAAACTCATATCTTTTGTTCAGATTTACATTTTTTTTCCAATTTTTGTTTTGAAATCAATCTTAATTACAACATCCTGAATTTGTTTTTTAATAAAATAATAATATCATATTGAAATATCTATTTTTCAAATTTTTTTGTGGGGCCCCAGTGTAGGGCATGGGTTCCTATACTGGGGCCCAGGGGTTCCTAGGGCAGGGCTTTTTCAAGATATTCAATTTTACACCTATTTGTATTTGCTAAATCACAAAATGAAAATTAGATATAAAAGCTACAACTATCAGGCTACATGACTACATTTTGAATTTTAATTTTAGAGTAATATGTAACAAAAAGTCTATTTTAAATTTTCACCTTTTTTCAGGTGTGTTAATGGGGCCCTGAATGTCCAATTCACTTTTGAGGATCTTATTGACATTTTTTATCCAATTTTTGCAGAATATGCTATTAGGGACTGTTATTTAGTTGTCTGCAAAGTTTTGTAAGTTTTTTCCAAGTTTAACAATTTCCTTATGGGGATTTCCATTGATTTTTAGGGCCCCAGTATAGGGACCTTCAGGCCCCCCTGCATGCAATTTTCAGATCATCAGAATATCAACAATATGGCAGCTGAAGACTAAAAATGTTTTAGGCCTTTAGTATGACTATTTAGCAATGCATTAAAATTAGTTTCATGTTAATTGCAGTTTATGCCTTAAAGAAATAATTGAACCAAACATTGTGTCTTTTTTTTTTTGAAATTTCAAAATGTCACTTTTCCCCAAAAATATTGACTTCAAGCTCTTATATCTCACAGCAGTTTTTAGTGCCATTGCCTTTTTTCACAAAAGTTATACTAAATGATGATAAGATTTAAATTTGACATCAATCATGCAAATTGACAAAGGAATTACAATGCTACGGCCATTTTGCCCCGCTCTGGGCATCCATACTATATAAGGCATTAGCTGTTAGGATAAGTATTTTTCTCATATTTTGTATAGAAGAGACATGTATATTACCTGTTGTAAATAATGATTTCAGGCAGCCAGACAAGTTCGCTCTCAACCACCAATTCCTTGGTCCCATTGTACCAATCCGGGTTCCATGACAAAAATTCGTCTTTCCAGGACTGGAATGGTCCAATCTTATCATCAAAATATATTCCAATTAAGAGTGTAAAAATCTTATCACTTTGAAACAGTAGCATTTCACGCTTTGCTTTTACACACATCAGTCAAGGTTTTTCCTAATTACGTTTCTGTCAGATCTGACAGATTTGGTTGACATCATAATTCATACAAGGAAGGTCATGTGTTGTTTCAAACGTTGTAATTACAATTGAGTCATGTATGATAACTAATATTTGCACTAAACAATGTTTGTCGCAGTTTTGTTAATTTGTACTGGAATTATTAAAGTAATCAGATCTGACAGATCTGGCAACAGCCAAATTAGGAAAAACCTCGAGTAACACAACATGGACTTCTGTTTCCAAACATTCTAAATCACAATCTCAGAAGCTGTTGTGATACATAAAAAAAATGAAATTGTTTCTAGAAGTTCGTAATGACAATGCCTAATGTAGCCTTAATAAAGAAATACCTTCCAATCCATGTGTGTGTGTGTGTGTGTGTGTGTGTGTGTGTGTGAGTGTTTATGTGTGTGTTAATAGATGAGGTAACAATTATCAAAATTTCCTCCACTTGTTTTATTGTTTGGTTACTGTGTTGTTCCATCTATCAACGTATTTCAATTTAAAGATAACACGTATCCTAACACCTTCCAAAGATCTAAAAATTGACTCACCAAAGAAATAGTACCGTATGTGCTGAGTGTTTGTGTCTTTTCATCCTAAAATTGAGAATGATCATGCTAAAATTGATTTTTACTGTCGCAATCAGAAGCAAACAGATCCAGCATTACAAATCACCCAATGGATTTGTTACTCCATGGGATTTCGCGCTAGAAGATACCGCCCTCTATGCACTCTCCATTGGGCATTAAAGGGAATTCCCGATATTGCATTTGGTGATGATTATATTTGGACCGCACTCCTTAAAAAACAAACCCACTGGGTGATCTGTAATGGCAATTTGTCTAGGGCGATGACTCGAAAGCGGTGGTCATCTGCTTTCAAATATCCTTGAATTTAAAACGAGATGTGGGGCGCCCAGGCTCTCTGGGTCCGCTACTGACAATACAGGTTACGATAAAACTATTTAATAACATGATGGATGTATTTTTTGTACTAATGTGTTTTCTTATTTAATTTGTCTCCCTGATGTAAACTACACTCACCAAATTGTCTATACTTGCTAACACAAACAAGGTGTCTAATTCTATGGTGTCGTTGACATTTTCGACAGGTCTGGCGTTCCTGTTGTACCCTCTGAATATTTTGTCCATAACCTTGGCTTCCGGACCAATGGGTTCTTCATGCACACTTCCGCCACACATGACATCTTGTAGGAAATTAAGATACATATATTCAGACAAAAACACATGTAAAAACTACGACGAACAACAGCGTAAAAATAGATTGATTTCTTACTGGTATTGTGGGGAAGTTTCCTCTCCTTGTCTAATGTTTTTTTTGTGCATTTACAAAGACTATCAATTTTAGAGTAATAAAGTTTCATATTATTCTTTCACAATGCTGCAAAGCATTGGTTTCTTTTTATTCAGGAAGATCTCGATAAGGTAACTAAATTAGAGAAATTACTGCACATAAATTAATGATTCAAGTTACTGATCAACAAAGAAATAAACAAAAGTTTAGATACTTACTTGCTGGAGCGGAAAAAATGAACAGGTAATACACTGTGCAACAAACCATCTTACGTTTACATTCCATTTTGTACGGTTAGTCTATTACATTCACAAAATTAGGTTACAAAATACAAAAAGTTTTTCTTATTTACTTCGCCTGTTCAAAGATTCGGTGGATCAGGCAAATTAGGCAGGGAAATTATGCTATTAATAGTAAAATAACTGATTCATTACCAAATTTAGTCTTTTCTGAGACATCTTTTAGTCCTGTACTAAAAATTGTAAAAAATGTCCCTGCCAGATCTGTCTAATCTGTCTAATCTACCTAGTTTTACCAATTTATCCTAGTACAACCAAATCTGCCTACCAGGAGAAACAAACAAAAGCCCACCATTTAACACTGGATACTACTGATAATGAAATGATTAGATGCAGGAAAATTCCCTACTGTTAATAGATAGATAGAGGCTGATAACAGATGATGCTGTTTGGAAGCTTTTAGTTTAATTTGCGATACATTATCTGGCAGTTATTTGACATTTGTGATTACAGACTATTTGTGTTGCTGTGAGGTTGGTCTGTTAATGGAAAATCGAAGTGTATGCAATCAGAAATTTGGGAATAAATTGATGTCAGAACAAGCACTACGTGATGTCATTTACTGCTGATGTATTCTGATTGAACCCAGAGCAAGACAAATTCTGAAATCCTTTGCAAACATCATTTTGGTACCATAATTATTTTCCATTAGGCAAAGAAAAAATGTATTGGACTTGATTTTAGTGTTTTAATTAAGTTTTCAATAAGTCATTTACTAAACTTAACTTGGTGTACCAAACTTGGTATTAAGAGGAGAAAGTTAACTCAGTTATCATTCATTAATCACAGCAATTACCGTTACATTTACAAGAGAAAGCATTTTTTGAACTCGTAAAAACAGAATTTATCTTAAACCACTGCAATGTATCTCCATTCGTTCCTACGATTAACGTTATCATTTGTGTCGGTTTCTTCATTCATTGTTTGTTCATCTTGCACATTGTTCTTTCCTCGTGATTGTTCTGAGATTTGTGAGTCTGATGATGTAATATTTAACGTTGAATTCTTTGTTTCAGTTTGTTTAAAGTCGCGCGACATACACACAACCATTGAAAGTGCATTTACAAATCGACGTAATGTTGGTGATACAGGACGATGACTGGAACGATGGTAGATGTTCATGATAAATATTGTTTCTACAAGTGCACCTTTGAGTAATGAATAAATATAAGCGCATTATTTCAGAGTATCAATGGTCTAGCTAATGTACCACATAATAACCATGCGTTTGTCAATATTATTGACGCACAACGAATTCGAAAAAAATATTACTTAAAAACCGTATCAATTGTGTACATAAGGCTATATTAGGAAGCTCCCATTGGGTGGCGCGTTAAAGTTCTAGTATAATTTTGTGTACTGATGATGATGATGATGACGACGATGATGATAAGGTAACAATGCTTTGTAAATACTTGGCTTTAGACTAATATCTCTTTGATGCCATAAACGTTATCGTTCTATGATGAATGTCAATACGTTAAGGTTTACAATAAAGACTAACGTGAAGACCAAATAAAAACAGAATCTATCCAAAACAACAGCGACCTTCTTCCATTCATTTCTGTGATTTATATTTCCAATCCCAACCTCATTTGTAGCGCTTGAGTACTGTCATATCAACGTGCCATGGTAAATATTCATTATTGTCATCAGAAGACATATCATCGCCATACACTGGGATCCGATCAGATATTTTGCTGAAATCACTTCACTGAATTTGTACAATGATTGCAACTGCAAGTTTACAACTTGGTATTAAGAGGAGAAAGTTGAATGCACAAACATAGACTCATTCCTTAATCACAGTAATTACCGTTACATTTACAAGAGAAAGCAATATTAAGAACAAGTAAAAACAGAATTTATCTAAAACCGCTGCAATGTATCTCCATTCGTTCCTACGATTAATGTTATCATTTGTGTCGGTTTCTTCATTCATTGTCTGTTCATCTTGCACATTGTTCTTTCCTCGTGAATGTTCAGAGTCTGATGATGTAATATTTAATGTTGAATTCCTCATTTCAATTCGTTTACGCGACATACACACAACTATTGAAAGTGCATTTACAAATCGACGCAAGATTGGTGATACAGGACGATGACTGGAACGATGGTAGATGTTCATGATAAATATTGCCATCAGAAGGCAAAACATCGCCATACACTGGGAGGCAATAAGGTACGAGGCCGAAAGAAATATGTGCATAGATCAGAGAAGTCCATGTCAGATCAAGAAATTCACATAAAGTTGATACCATCTTGGAACAAAGGAATTCCACACTGTACAATTGATGCGAATAAAGATAAAGTATGAATTTCTTTGACCAATGTTTTGGATTAATTATAGCTGAATACCAGCTTGTATTCAAATCAGGTGTCAAATGAAGTGGTCATAGAGGTCAAAGGTACCAGAAAGTGGTTAATGACGAAAGATCACTAAAAATGGAGCAGCTTTGAACAATAAATAGACAATAAAGGAATAACATCCCTATGTGAGCAAAGCTCAACTGATGTAAAAAAATTTACACATCTTTTATTGTCCCACAATAAATTTCTTCTGACCAATACTGAGCGCTAGCAGTATTGCCTGTGTCGTTTGTAGATATGAGAAAAAATTCTTTCATTACAGGATTGGGATGAACATAACATGCTGGGATGACCTGAATCCAAAACAAAGAGCGCTAATGTCTCCACATAGTCTATTAAAATAGCTAATAAAAGTATATTACATATTATAGGCATTTGCCGTCCTGTTGAAGGTGTCAGGTCCGCAACAACTAGTAACAGGATCAGATAAGACAACACAACTGTCACCTACAAAATATGACAGTTACATTTATAAGTCCAGAGTAAATTTACTGTTCTGGTGTCGTCCTCGTTTACTGCTTTTTGAACACTGAGTGGTCAATTCATGATGTCACATAATGATTTTTGTAATCCCCGGGCAAAAGAAATAATGCAAACGCATGCTTTTCAGTTGCGTGAAAACCACAGAGTAAATTTCAACAAATCCCGAGTTGTACATGAAGACTTTTGTTATATTAGATCATGAAATTAGTGTCAAAAGTTTGGTACCCCGCAACAATTGAAATGAATGAGCTCAGAATGAAATTAATTTTTTTTGCGAGGCGCTAAACTTTTAATAGTAATTTCATAATCTGTTTATTATAGGTCCCGTAAGCGACCGTGTTAAAGTTCTGATGCGATTTTCGGTACTGATGTAACTCAGCCTTTGCGGGAAATAAACGAGAGAGGCTTCACGAGAGAGGCTTCACGCTCGTAAATGATTGATGTTTCCAGATTCTCTGAGGTGACTACATTGAAGAAAGAAAATACAGAAAACTAAACTTTTATTACCTGTAAGGAAACTTTCTCTCCCGAATCATGGGGCAACAGGAACACAAATATTGATAGTATACTCAGAAACGTACTGGGTATGATAACATTGATTACAAAATAGGAAGGATCTCTTTTAAGTCTTAAGGTAATAAGCACAGTTGGATAAAGAAGTCCAAGATAACCTTGTAGACTATCGTTTGTTATCTGAAACAGACAATACAACTATGATCGCATCACATCATGAAATTTCCATCAAAAGTTTAAGACCCTACAATTACCATTGGCTCAGCATGAAATTTAACTGTTGAGGGGCCTTAATTTGTTTTTAGTAATTTCATGATCTGGTTTCTAGATCTTTAAAAAAGTAATATTTCACATCTTTTCTTTACAATCGTAGTGGCACCGCAAGAGCTGTGTATGATACTGTACTGTTTTTAGATATTGCGATTTGCTCAATAGATATCAAAGATGCTTTTAAGAGTGGAAACCGAATTACTGAGCCGCAGAGACACAGCGTCACTTTAATAAACTTTTATACCTGTGTCTCTATTAAATCCCATCCTGAATTATTTTGGTACAAATGCTTATCTACTGTTGTGATAGGTAGCATAAATTTAACCGAATATGAAACTCCATGTAAAATTGAAACAAACTGGACTTGGCAAGTTTGTGTGTCGAATGGAAATCTACAATACATTATGGATAAAAAAATTAATTTTGAAATGAAAATCCGCGGGAAGAAAATTGTATCAATTCTATCAATATAATGGACTTTTATTATCATCTATTGATACAATTTTCGTGATGTGCAGGACTGGTCTTTAGATAAGGTTTCCATTTGAGAGTTCGGTTTGGAACAAAACTGAAAAAATCATTTTAATGAAGGAATGTACATGAATTCATTGTCATTTTTTAACGAATAATATAAAATTACCTCGACAAATTGACGTTGCAACGTGTAAAAAATGTATGGTGAATATTCCACCAAACCGAACCTGTATAATTAACAAGCACTCTGAACTTTTTATCCATTCCAAAATCTTTTGCCTCCTCCACACTGGAACAATAGAAATTACAAGATAGAGATATATTTGACTAATTTCATTTTTACTTTTTAAAAATGTAAACTTCTTTGCACGTATTTATTTTCCACATAGGTAGATCTATGCATGTTTGAATCCTAACGATGCCTAATGCCATCAGTACACGGAATTCGTATCAGTTTGGGAACAATGGCGCATCAAAAGCGCAGCGTGAAATTCTTGTGTTCTCTCTTTTGTTCTAGACGTTTCGTAACTGATACAAATTCCGTGCACTGTACAGTTAATAAATCAATTTTATTAAACCTTCCACTGGAGTGTTCAAATGATATCTGTCAAAAATCGTTTTACGATCATACAATTAGAAATGTATACTGATTATGTTTTTGTGCTTACCTATTGTACACAAGTACTTCAGGCAACCATACAAGTTGACTATCGATAATCAGCTGTTTGGTTCCATTGTAGTCACTAGGATTCCACTTTAGGTACTCGTCTTGCCAATGCTGCAACAGCCATGTATTTATATAAATCTTACAATTATTTTATAATCGTAATTTAGTCTTAAAATATAAATACAGAACACGAAGTTGCATTAATTTGGAAAAGTTTTGGTAACAGAGGAATTTCCCGTTGTGCCTCCAACACGCAGGATTTAGAGCCAAATTTATATAAATTTATATAATGTTTTGTTTTCGATACTCACTAAGGTCAATGTTCCATAAGTATTTAAAGTTTGAGATTTTTCATCCTGAAATGGCAAAGAATACCTTCTCCTGTTTACAGATGTTCAAAAATGCGAGCAGCGAAAATTGATTTGAATTGACATTTGATTACATGTGTTGTTTGGAAATGATGAGTTGTTCGCCTGATGTCAAAGCTCAGTTCCTACTAATTTGGAAACGTACAGAACAAAAGAGAGAACAAAACGAATTTCCCGCTGTAAGTTTTGATGTGCTATTGTTCCAAAACTGATAGGAACAGATCATGAAATTACTATCAAAAGTTTGAAGCGCCCAACTTAGAACAATTGAATTTCATCTGAGCTAATGGTCGCGGGACCTTGAATTTTTGATAGCAATTCCATGATCTGTTTCAGGATCTGTCTTCCAGATATAAATCTGCCGTGTAGAAATATTTTCTGGCATACGTTAGCGTGAAGGCGGCATTTATACTCTTCCAACACATCTACTTGGACAGAAAAAGACCAACCAGGCTTTGCACGGAGGTGAGAATAAAAATAGCCTCGATGTCCATCGTTTTGTTTGGATTCCGCACAGGCCTGGCATTTCTGTTATATTTCTGAAATATTTCTTCGATGACCTTCTTTTCGGAACCACAGATACCTGAAATTTATTTTGGAACTAATTTTAATTTAGTGAAAGTGTAATTCATACAGATCCTGACAAAACTTTCATTTTGTTAAAAATACACTTTCATGCTGTATTGTTCACTCGGAAAGAACAAACCTGAATTTCTACAGTGCATGAAATGAACATGGAAAACTACATTTCATCTATTACGATGCAAAATACATCTAGTCTATGCGGTTTATTTGAAAAATGAACTTCTGGTTTGTGGACACAAAGAGTTATGGCATTTATAAATTAAGTATGGTCATTTTAGACCAGCTTGATATAATAAGTAAAGTTTTGCAATGCAAATTTTAATTTTATTTGTACAAGTATTGCAAAATGCTGAAGAAACTTTTTAAAATATTTTTTGGACCAGGGTGCAATTTTGGGGTCACTGATTATTGCTGTTTTAGACTTTGTGTGACTGTCACCATGGATTTTAAATCTGGGGTGGATCTCTTGCCTGCACTCTTACTTGCTTGCCTGTGGTGATTCTGAGGGGTGTGACACCTGCCTTTTCCACCAATAGAGGTGTGCACTATACATGTGCATATGGTATGGCTGGCTGGGCTACTCTCGGGTGCTTCAGCTGGGATTTGAACTCCCAACGCAGTGGTGAGATGCTCAGTGAGTCGCGACTAATTCAAACGCGCTAACCAAGTGCGCTATTCCGCCCGAATGTCGAAGAAACTTTAGTTTAAATTAATTGTGTTGCCGTGTGGAACAACTCCTGGGGATTTTTTCAGAATAAAAAGAAATCATGCTGTGGCATTGATTTGTATACCAGCACAGCGTGAAAATCTTTTGTCCTGAAACTGGCAGGATTTTCATTCTCTGAAACGTCTTGCTAAATATCACTATACCTTTTAAAGTGATAATACATATCATCAAAGGAAAAATCCAAGTCATATTGTGTGCTATCCCTAAAGTAAGGATGACGTGTCTTTAGTCAATCAGAGGCGACTCCTGGGATTTTACGTCAATGTAGTTACAAGTCTTGTGAAGCCAGCATTGAAGGCTTCAGTCAGATGCCACCGTAATTCAACAGAAAACGTCTTTAATGGAGCGATAGAAAACAGTTTATTTAATTCCAGGTAGTAAACATTTCGTGATCGAAGTTACAAAGTTAATACACCAGTTGCGTTTTCTGACAAACACGTTTAAGCTTTACATCAGTCAATACCGCATAACTGGGTACGCAATTACTAGATCCATTATCAGTGAACTCCCAAATGTGCACATTAGAGTAATGTGTAAATAGAAGCACATTAGGCCTAGTTCGGGGTATTAAAGTTCTAGCTATAATGTACCACATATTAACATTGTGTTTGTCAACATTATTTGACGCACAACGAACTGGAAAGAATATCATGAGGTACAGTACACAGACTTCGTGTCGTGTCGTGTCGTGAAATTCTTTTGTTCTCTCCTTTGTCCTCTTCGTTTACAAAATGATGCCATTTTTGTGTACTGATGGTAACAAAAATACGGCTTTTAAATACTTCTCTTTTAGACTAACATCTCTTTGATGCCATTAATCATTCTGCGATGAAAGCTAATACGGTAAGGTTTGCAACAAACACTAAAGCGAAGAACAAATAAAAACAGAATCTATCCAAAACAACAGCAACCTTCTTCCATTCATTTCTGTGATTTATATTTCCATTCGCAACTTCATTTGTCGCGCTTGAGTCTCCTATTATGTCAATGTGAACCTTGACCTTTGTTTCTGATTGATCTTTTCCAGATGCCAAGTTTGTTATTTTAGTTTTGCAAAAACCTTGCGACATACACACAATAATAGAAAGTACAAAAATAAATTGTCGTAAGATCTGTGGTACAGGTCGACGGCCACTGCAGTGGTAAATATTCATTATCAATATTGTCATCAGAAGACAAACCATCGCCATACACTGGGATCCTATCAGATATTTTGCTGAAATTCAAAATTAGAAGAATAACTTACCACATGTTTCAAAAAGCACAAGTGGTATTATCACTAAGTTACTTTCTTTTCTACACTATTTTGGGTAACAAAATAAGTCAATGGTATAATCTTGTAGATAAAACACAGCAAAAAAGGACTCATAAAATCCTATTCATTTCTCTGTAAGGCTTTCCTATGAGGCTCACTCAAGCTACCAAATAGAAATGAAGAGAATTTCAGTCTATATATATATTGTTTTTCTTGCTACAGCTCGCAAAACTACGTCCATTATGGAATATTTGAGAACAAAAAGAATTCCACTTTGTGCCATTGATTCTCATACAACACAGCGAGAAATTTTATTGTTCCAAAAAATTAATACATGGCAAGTAAATGTGAATTGACTACGGACGCTTCGCTACCTACTGTAAAACACAACAGCTACCCAGTGTCAAATCAGCCGAAATTTCAAATTTCAATAATGCAAGCAATTCATGGTATCCCCTGAATCCTCGCTTATTTTCGTCGTATTAAATATAAAATAAAATTGAATTATTTACATATGAGAGGCATCTGTTGTCCTGTAGATGGTGTCAGATCGGCAACAACCAGTAGAAGCATCAAGTGCGACAACACAACTGTTTCCTGTAAAATACATCTCAGATAAAAGTAAAACCAAGACTAAATTGTAAACATTGTAAAGACTAAATTCTAATGTACTACGTTTCCTACTGAAAACATACGCTTTTGTGTCGATCTTTATTTATCAAATCTGGGACACAGTTTAAATAGCGACATCACAGCTGATATTTATCTCAGGGGGTGAAAATACTTGAAGCCAAATGGAAAACGTTGGAATCTTCGTAAATGTATCGTTTCAAATGTAAAGTAATATAGAATTTTTATGCTAGTACTGTCTATAAAGATCAAGCGAATAAAGAAAAGTGTAAGTTAATGCTGAAACTGCCTTTGGCCGCCCGAGTTAGGAAAAGATCACTTCTCATTGTTTAAATGTTTGATAAAATCTCTTGAGTTGCGCTAACATGCAAGGCAATCTTCTCTCCTGAATCATTTGGTAGCAGAAAAACAAATATGGATAGAAAGCTCAGGAACATACTCGAAACAATCACATTTGAGTGACAAATACTGATGGATAGAAACTTTCCATCAGGCCAGTCAGAGTCTTGCTTGTTATCTGAAAGAAAACAAGAATGCCTTTCAAGGGCCCACTGCCCGATCCGCAAATAGTCATTAAATGCTAAAAACATTTTAAAACATGAAAGAATCTACAACAAAATTACATTTGACCTTCAAATAACTATGACCTTTAAATGACCTTGACCTTTATTTGACCTTGACCTCATTTACCAGTCAGAAGCACTATAACATCTGATTTGGACAGATATGAGTAAAAAATTGTACAATTTTATTACCATGACCAAAGACCTTGGTACTCAAACTCGACCTGGATAATATGCTCTGCGACATGGCACTGATAAACCTTGTAACTCCGACTCCGACTATTTAACAGCACGGAAACATGAAAAGTTTATCAACTATTGCTTCAAATATTATTACATCAAAAATTGAATTTATTGATGTTAAATTAAGTGTTTTAATACTTATCAATCTTTGCAAACCTGACCCAGAAATGACACGATACTTCATTTGTCAGGAAAATGAATAAAATATAAAAGTGGCGTTCTTAATCATGACAATGATTCTCATCTGGCCGCCACTTAATCATATGTGTAGGCCTCTGGATGGTGGCTCCCCTATTGAATGTATTTGTGTGAAGTTCATGACCTTATCACCAAGCTTTGTTTGCATTCTCTTTCCGCTTGGTTAAAAATAACCAATTCCAATTCACTCCCATAAAAAATTGGCGTTCTTAATGAGGGAGTGCAATTTAGGAGCGCCTTCGTAACTTCACATTGTGAAAAAGATTCATGTTATGGTGAGACTTCTGACAAGCAAGGAAGGAACAACGAGAGGAAAGAAAGGATTAAACTGAATCATCAGTTTTGAAGGTTAGATAATCAAAACAAAGGAAACAAGTGTCTGACTTGAGAGGATATTTTGTCTGGGAAGATTATACATAGGAATAATTTACCTTAATAAATCTTCATTGCAACGAGCTAGAAATTGATGATAAACATTCCAGAAAACACGTCCTGTGTACTCCAGCCATGGCAATATCTACGCTGTAAAGAATTGTAGGACCTGTAGCTTATCGAACATAAAAGCAAAATTAAAATGAGTTCTGGATTGTTTGTTCGACTTTGACGGTCACAAGTCGAGGTGGGGGCATGAAAGGACGTTCCTCCCCTCTCCATCCCCTTTCGCTAGGACTGCTAAAGTAGTCATTTTCAAGCCATTTCAAGCCATCAGCTCCTGAAATGGATTTCATTTTGCGTCAATTGAATTCCATACTGCGTCTTTGTCTCAGACAAAGACGCCTGCTGTTCTCAAAATGAAGACCCTTCAGTACACACAAATCGTGTCATTTTGAAAACGAAGAGAACAAAGAAGAGAACGAAAAAATTTCACGCTGTGCTTTTGATTCGCTATTGTTAAACTTCTGATACGAATTCCGTGTACTGAATTAACCATTTCATCCTCTGAAGACATTTGCTTAAATGGGTCGCTATGGGTACGTTACACACAACAATAGATCGAGGGCAAAATGTACAATCCATTGCGCTTTGGTACTCCCTAGAACTGGACCGACATCCACTCGAGGTTTTCACCAATAAGATTTTTTAGCCTTAATTTGCCTATTTCATCATAATTTTCCCATAAATAAAATAACACTTACGAACTAACAATTCGGTTCCTGCTGTTGTAGTGTATAAAAGCAAATATCCATAATGTTTCATCATAACCTGTTTAATACAATTATCTCAGGCAACCATACAAGTTGACTGTCTACAACCAGTAGTTTGGTTCCATTATTATCATTAGGATTCCATTTTAGGTACTCATCTTGCCATTTCTGTAACCAAAATAGATCTGTGTTCATGAAAAAATTGCACACCTATAACCACTCGTTTGAGTATCAAAGTTACTAGGTCAAGTTAAAGGTCACAGCAATAACAACTGTCCAAGTTTTGACTGCTATCTACCAACATCCTGTGTTTTAAATTTAATGACACAAGGTCAATGTCATTTCCCGGGCAAGGTTATTTGGTGGTCAAATTTGTTTCAAAAGTTTTCTGGTATTTTAATGAATCGGGCGTTGGGCCTTCAACTGAAGGCATCTTTGTTGAAAATAATTGCAGCCATTTATTACAATAGAGACAAGGTGGAATCCGTCCTGAAACATAGACTAAATATAATGGTGTTCTTTTCTGAAGAGAATCTTGTGCATGCATCGTGCTTTTGTTGACTTCATTTTCAGTCAGTTAGGGTCTTCACACCTCATTAACATAATAAATATTCTGATCTGCAATTGGGTTGTAATCATGCAAGTTCTAAACATTGTGGACGTTAACAGCTCCTGAATTTCAAAATATACAGAACAAAAGAACCGAAAAAAGAATTCCATGCTGTGCTTTTCATGCGCTATTGTTCTAAACTGATAGAAATTTCAGTAGCTGTACTGTTAATACTGACAAATTGTCGCAGAGTGACTTTTTCCTTTAAAATAGATAGTAATGGGTTAACTTCACAATCTGTATTGGAATAGCATTAGGGTATTGATTTGTTCCTGGATCATTCTAATTTTGGTAAAAAGAAAGTTTAAATCGAAGTAAATAGTATTTCTTTCAGAGGAAACCAAATTCCTTGTCCAAATTGGTTCCAGTTGATTTGTTACAGATTTGGTTCAGTGATTTCAGTCACAGGTGGCTGA
>JBCAUI010089990.1:151-34808 GCA_038406195.1 Haplosyllis anthogorgicola
CTAGTTGTTGGGCTGGTTGTGGGACTAGTTGTTGGGCTAGTAGTTGGACTGGTGGTTGGGCTTGTGGTTGGACTAGTTGTTGGACTGGTTGTTGGGCTGGTTGTGGGACTGGTTGTTGGACTAGTGGTTGGACTAGTTGTTGGGCTGGTTGTAGGACTAGTTGTTGGGCTGGTTGTAGGACTTGTTGTTGGGCTTGTGGTTGGACTTGTTGTTGGGCTGGTTGTTGGACTAGTGGTTGGGCTGGTTGTAGGACTAGTTGTTGGGCTGGTTGTGGGACTAGTTGTTGGGCTAGTAGTTGGACTGGTGGTTGGGCTTGTGGTTGGACTAGTGGTTGGGCTGGTTGTGGGACTAGTGGTTGGACTAGTTGTTGGGCTAGTTGTAGGACTTGTTGTGGGACTAGTTGTTGGGCTAGTTGTGGGACTAGTTGTTGGGCTAGTTGTAGGACTTGTTGTTGGACTGGTTGTGGGACTGGTTGTTGGACTAGTGGTTGGACTAGTTGTTGGGCTGGTGGTTGGACTAGTGGTTGGAGCAGGCTCTGTGCAGAATTTTAGTGTAAGGCTGCTGACTATTGATCCAACTATATTATCAACTGGTGTTATCTCAATTTTCACATATTTAACATCTTTCCCCAGGAACTCGTTCAATTCTGCTTGAGACAATATTTTGTTGATGTCATAGAAACCAGTCACTCCATTCTTCTAAAATATAAAGTAAACATTATAGTATAGTGTTTGTTTAATTTACTTTAGGAATAAAATGAAGGAATTCTATACAGAGGAAAATCTACATTGTGCATAGTAGTCATAGCCCAAACTACTGTCATTTATGTGCCATTTATTAATCACCAATCTTGAATTTTATTTGCATTTTGTACTCCATGGGGCATACCTAATGTCATCCAGGTACTTTTTCCTTTTAGAAGTGGGGAGTTGGCCCAATGCAGATTTCACTGTATATCAAGGATACAAGGATCCCACTGCTTTGCAATCATACCATTTGTATTAAAATATCTACTCTTCAAAATAACATGTCATTTCAGTGACAACATGCATGTTATGCTTACAGTTATCAGCAGTACAAAATTTTGCTTGAATAAAAAAAAGAGCAAGGCATTACCAAGATTTCAATAGGGACTGGATTCCAAGTGAGTTTGATGGTCAAGTTGACATTGACTGCTCCATTTATGATTTCAAAGAAGATTTCTCCAAGGGTTGAGATGTTGCCATCAGTTCTGATGTCATCCACAATGACTACTACTGATCCATCCACAGAACCATACTCCTGCTCCAATTCTGTTTGGAGACACACAAGTATTTATCATTTGGATGAATAACTAAGAAACATTTGTAATACTCTTATGATTTGCTTGTTAGTATTTCCATTGCAAGAATGTTGGTACTATCTTTCAAATCAAGAATGATGCTCATTTACTCAAAGTAAGGTAATTCTGGAATATATGATAATAGAAATAAGATTAACTGCACCTGGTATTGTAGCAATGTCATCACCATTTATTGTCACCTGGTAATTCTCATTCAGGTACTCTTCCATGAACTCCAATCCTGCACAATCTGAGAGAAGAACATTATCAACATTAGTTACCAAGTCAAAGTAGTTTATCATTATAGCATCAATAAGCTTTTCAAACAGATAGTTTTCTTTGAGTAATCTGTGATCCATGTTTATTCATGAAGACCTTAAAACATTTTGTTTGGTGTTTGATATTTAATGTCCTGGTCAACACAAAAGCTGATTAACAAATTAATTTCATCAATTGTCAAAACATAAATTAATTTTGCAAAAGAAATGAGATTTAAATACATACAATAGTGGTAACAGAACTCCAAGGTTTTGATGTTCAATGTAGCATCTTCATCACCATCATTGGTCACCTGAATCACAAACTCTATGACATCATGCTCCATTGCATTTACAAAGAAGTTATTATTATCCAGAAGATAAGATTCACTGTCAAGCTGTGAGTTAGGTCCAATCTGCAATGGCATAACAGACATTATTATGTTATAAGCTGTGTGAAAAACAGGTCTGAGGTTAAGAAATTTTTACCCTGCTCTAGTTCCATTGAGAAATACATTTGGAAATTTCAGTTGAGAGACACAATGAGTAGACATTCCGAGTAAAAGGCTAACTAGTGTTTTCATCTGGACAATTCTTAAAGTAACTCTAAATATGGTTCTTACCAAAACAGGAGCATTAGGAGGATTGAATGTCAGTGTTAATGTGGTGCCATCTGGTTTTTGTATAATTGCCACAAATGTTAATGTCACATCCTTGTCAGATGCCAGTATCAAATGGCTCAGAACAGTCTCAGCAAAGTCTCCTCTGTTATCTGCCACTGTTATGTTTATTTCTCCATTGCTTGGAATTTGGATTGAACTAAGAGCTGGAAAAATGTACATGTGAGTTGTTATATTGGTCTGCAATATTGGTTCAAATTTAAATTTTCATCTAAACATTGCTGAAGTACACTAAAATATTACCAAACAAGGTATGTGGTCTTAAATATCAGTAGAGAAAATCCATGGTACTAGCATCACAAGATATTCAAGCATGTATAGCCTCCATTGAGCCCACCAGTTGCTGGTCCCATTACATTTGAAGTAATACTGATATGGGACATATTGCAAGCTGATTACTTTTAAAATAACTTACCAGAGGGATTAGTGATTGGACTGGTTCCAACTGCTACATCATAATGTTGGATGTCTGCTTCAGTCACTTCCTCTTTTCTACCTTCTTCACAGGGCTTCACAAATGGAGATGTTGTTGGACTAGTAGTTGGACTAGTAGTTGGGCTCGTAGTTGGACTGGTGGTTGGGCTTGTAGTGGGACTAGTTGTTGGGCTGGTTGTGGGACTGGTTGTTGGACTAGTGGTTGGACTAGTTGTTGGGCTGGTTGTGGGACTGGTTGTTGGACTAGTGGTTGGACTAGTGGTTGGACTAGTTGTTGGGCTGGTTGTGGGACTAGTGGTTGGACTTGTGGTGGGACTGGTTGTGGGACTTGTAGTTGGACTGGTTGTTGGGCTTGTGGTTGGACTGGTTGTGACAATTTCTGAAAAATGAAATGTGCCATTCATTATTTACCTTTTACCTACTGGGTCTACTGAAAAGCCACCTCGTAAGGAAAAAGTTTACAACAGATTTACGTAATTTAAAAACAATAAAAGTTATACCATCTTCACTATGGTTGTAAATTTTAAACACATGGTTGGGACATGAACTGTTACATGTTATCTTAAAACATAAAAACATTTTCAGTTCATTCCGAAAGATCTCTGTAAAGGTATACACTTTAGGTTAAGGGTGCCAGATACTTACAAAGTGAAGATTTAAATATACTGTTTGTTAAAAAATGAAGAAAATACACAAAAGTTTAGCATATTCTCCCTGTAATTTAATGAGTAATTCAATTAATATATGAATATATTAGTGACTTCCATGGACTTAGGAGATTATACTTGTAAGGAGAAAATTGTGACAGTCTAAAAGTATACCGAACTTTAAGCCATCACTCAGATTTTTGGACAGTGAACGCATCTAGATTTACGGCAGAACATATAATGTGAACACTTGCAAAAGCCATCACAGATTTGTTGATTTGACTCTTTGCTATTATAGTGAATACTTATAATTTTAAGCCTTCACAGTTTATGATGATAACGTTTTTCTTTTTAAAGCCCATGTAACAGAATGACGAATAATAGGCAAATTGAACAGAAGCTTTATTGAAATCTGTTTGGAACTAACATAATACAGTGTATCACGGTTAGCTGGAACACGGATAACTGGAACTTTCACATAACTGGAACTTTTTGAAACCTTTTGGTTGGCCTGCAATCTACCCAATGATAAAATATTTGCATAACTGGAACTTTTATACCTGGAACTTTTGCATAACTGGAACCACTTTTTGACTCCCTTGAGCAGATTATGCAGGAGAACTGGAACAAAATGCATTTTTCTACCAAAAATACACATTCCAAGATACACTAACCAGAATTTTAAAGTCATTTACATGACATGAATGTGTATGAAACAAAGAATATTAATGTAATCAATGTATCAAAAGTGTACACTACTATTATACATTTTGGTGTAACAAATGTAATTTGACCTGCCCAAAAGGCAAGAATGTTGACATGACAAATTGTTTACCTGGAACTTCACAAAGTGGAACTTTTTCCAATATCCCAAGTTCCAGGTATCCGTGGTACACTGTATAAATTCTAAACTGTATACTGGTTATGTACATACTTAATGACCCGGTACCTAAAGTTATTTTATTAAAAAGAAATTTGTTATATTGAAGTAATTAGACTATTAATATTTTTATGTTATGTAAATCGGAACTTTAAGCCTTCACAGTTGGTCTATCGATGTTTGAAAACTGTATTTTTCTAGCCCGTATGAATTACAGTTATAAACGTAACGTATTTATCTGTTTTTCTTGTTAGAAATAAGTGCACAAAATTGATTTATAATTATTTTTTAAATTTTTATTGCAAAAGATGAAAAGTTAAGTCATGATGAAAAAAATTTTCAAATAGGCATCAAAACCGATCTGTCGGTACAATCGCAAGATTCTTTTTGATGCCCGTCCAATTAAGATTTGTAATTAACATAAATAAGTACCGCAAGCGCTGTGATCCTTTGTGTATATTATCTTAATGGACGAATAATAAATCAAATCAAATCAATGAAGAAGTTGACATCATTAAAGTCACTAAAACTCATTATTTCACCAATAGTTATGTTAAATTTCAATGTAATATAAAGCTTAGCAATACTAAATTTTAGGCTCAGTAACGGAGAATACAATTTGCTCCGAATATTGTCAAATTGACTTTTAAAATTCTTTGTTAAAAATCAAGTCCCCCTCCTAGACCAGATGACTTAAACTGTCATGACTTATTTTTCTCACCTTGGTTGCCTTTTATGTGGTGGGTGGATCATATCTCTACAGGGGTAGGGTGGGACAGAAGAGTGCAATTAAGTCAATCAGGTAACCTCTTGAGACAAATGTTAAATGCTGCCACTCGAGTCACCCTCATCCTTCGTGTTGTTGTGTTAAATTTGTCCAGGGAAAAACTCGCTGGTTACAACGTAACCATTGGCGGATCCAAAGGGGGCGCCGGCGGCGCCCCCCATCCTCCAACGGCCCAAAATTCTTTCATTTTTGTAAGGTTTTGCAGAAAGATATTAAAAGGCGCTCCCTCTAACCACCTCAAGGCGTCGGGGCGCCCCCTCTAACGAGAAATCCTGGATCCGCCCCTGGCAACGCATCTTTTACGATTTTACTAGTCCCACCACTAGTACCCTTGCGAATGAATGCCAGTCATGTGAACAGATCCATATCCCATTCTTACCCCATCCAGTGCTGAGATATTAAAGTGGAAGTTCTTTTTAATTTGTTTAAATAACCTTTCAGGCTGACTGAAGTACTGAGCAGTACTCACCAAAGCAGCCCCGTATTTGAACATTGCTGATACTGGGCTGTCCCAAGCCGTCTGTCCACACCATGATGTTGATTTCTGTCACTTCCGCATCCGCCACACTAGCCGTAATCTGGTTATTCTGTGCTGATGTCGTAAACTACAAGAATCACAAGCGAGTTTAAAATTTGATGTCGTAAACTGCAAGAATCCCAAGTGATTTTGATTTTTCATATATTTTATTCTCAGATCTACATTCTGTATAGTACACACATAAGTTTCAATATCGCATTAGAATAAACAAAATGGTAAATATGGCAGCAATAACGCCAAGAATCCCAAGTGAAAAAAATCGAATGTCGTAAACTGCAAATATCACAAAGGAGTTTAAAATCTGATGTTGTAAACTGCAAGAACCCCAAATAAGTCGACATCGAAATTATCCTTACACAGACTACGTTATTCTGTGCAGCAGCATCGTTTAAGTGTAAAGTTTAATCGTGTCTTGTTAGTCCGTGATATCTTATTAGAATCAACATCATAGACTTAACCCTTTTGGATCAACTGAACTAATTTAATTCTTATGAAAAAATATATATCCAGTAATTCGTACTGTCATTGTTGTGGATTGTCCTCCCACTGTGATGAAGTTTACTTCAGCCTCACTTATTCCTGCCACCGCGAACGACATAGTCAATTCACCCAGCCTCGGGTTCCACAGGTTCAACATAAACTGGTTGTTCACATTTGCTGCGATTAGAAGAGATAAAATACTAAAATATCAAACACCCGTGTATATCGGAGGATAACTATTTGAGCCTCATGCCCGACAGAGGGCTGAGGCTCTCTGTATCGAGGAGATGGATGGATGGATTGTTTTCTGTAATTGCTGTATCGAGGAGATAGATGGATGGGTTGTTTTCTAGGGAGCAATTACAGTTTTCTGGGACCAGAGCCCCCTCCCCCTCCCCACTCAACAGACTAGGGAAATTCACAAGTGATCCAAAAGTCAAAGATGTGCAGCCTGTCTTTTTGGTCTGATGGATTTGCACGGATAAATATTTTGAGCCTTCATGCTGAGATATTTTTGTGTCTGCATACATCTTAAATGTGTCCTCGGACACGCAAGTGACAATACATTCACACCTTAGCTGTCATAGTATGAAAATTTTGTGTGGTAATAAATTGGACTGCTGCATCATGGCGCATAAGAACAAAGAAACGCATAGGTGACGAAAACTCACACAGGCTACACATATCGTAAGATATACTTACATGACACAGTTTCACCGATATAGCTGAGCTCAATTGGATAGGATGGGTCGTTTGGAATTGGATCCGCGACTCCTAGTCCTCCATCAGGCATCGACAGCTGCACTTCTCTTTCGCAAATCTCTGTGAAAGGAGAGCGTGAATAGAACGGTCAATTTTCTGCAGAAGGAAGATGCACAAGTAGGGCATGGAACTGATTAACAGTTTCCTCGGTTCAGCTGACTGTCACTATTTTTACCAATTTTATTACTTTTAGTGATTTTTCAAAACATGAATTGAAAATATTGATAAATTCAGAGAGGTAACGATGAACTTATGCTGTAAATTTAAAATTTCTTATTACATATTTTGCATTTTGATATTTTAGTTCAAATGTTTGAAACATCACTTTCAAAAGTATTCATGTTATGTTGTCAGAACCAATTAATACATCTCCAGTGTAAAATGACGAGATAAGATACGTACTGTCTTCTGTACAGTATTCCAGTACCAAGTTGTTAATGGTGGCATCACTGAGGCCGTTACCATTAAAGTCCGCACTGCCGTCTTCAACAAGTGTGACCTGTGAAAAACACAAGATGGCGTTATTGTTACCAGTCAAAATTGTTCATAACCTGTAAGCCCATTGCCTATTTATACAAGTCAATTTTACTTACAAATTTCACACCTGTGAGCCCAGGGCCAAATGACGTAGAAACATTAATTTGAAAATAAACAAATTAAATGGAAAAGATTACGGAAAATATGTCAAAATTTGTTACACATTCCGTCCAACCGACGCCATTTCCATTGGACATTGTCCGTTGGACTGGCGCAAAATCTTACCGTCAGAGATGCAACGTCAATGCCCTCGTCTTCTAGATACGTGGACAGCTTCGTGCTTCCTGAGGGACCGCCCACATAATGCACAAACGCATTGAAAGAACCGCTTCCAGAGCCCTGTTAAAGATGTAGGTTATGTATAATTGCTGACTGTTTACGGACAGGTTAGTCATGCCTTTTTAAATCTGCATAGCGTTGGCGACTGCGGTAGAACTCAGTTGTCCGCTCGTGCTGAAACCTAGTGCAAGCTGACACGGCAGTTTTGCAGTCTGTATTCACCAATGCAACAATCGTATCATATTTTAGCTTTACAATAATCACCCATTGAGGATGTTGTATTCACAATTCCTGAGCTATTGCAATCTTCAGACAGGGGTGCATTTTTGCCGACTGTAAGTAACCTAAGTAAGGCTATTGATCCACATAAGAGGCGCTATTTCCTATTGTAACTGGCAGATTAGACACTAGAAGTAGCACCGCACACCTTAATTTAACGATTTTGGTGGCAAATACAGCAACCTCTTCTCCGAAACCAACATGCACTGTTTTGTGGGGCCACTGGTGCCCCTGTTTTAATCTGGGGTCACTCTGCTGCAGCTTCAATAAACACAGACTTCTTACCACATCTACATAGAAGTCGCAATCGTTGCCGTCAACATCAGTGACTGTAATAACAATTTGACTCGCTCCAACGAAATCGAGGTTGAAGTCCATCAGCTCGTGTGTGGAGTCCAAGAAGTTGTTGTAGTACGTAACTCTGCCCCTCTCTTGGGGCCCTGATACGGTTTGACTACAACAAAAACAAAACAAAACACATCACATTTTGATTCCAGCAAGGGGAAAAGGACTTTTTCTGCACATGTAGAGCATAATTATCTATGATATCTAAAGATGCTGGGAAAATATAGTAGAGATCACACTGCACACTTGCATTTAGCTACAAAACTATGCCAAAATTGACCATGGCAAAAATCAATGGTAACTGGTGGCAAATCATGATCCATCTGTCGGACAAATCCCAGCCCGGTAAAAAAATCCTGATCCGAATTTTCGACACGAAATGTACAGAGCGTTTTCACAACCCTTAATGCGTGTGCAGTTACAGTCTAACGCCACTTCTTTAGCGTCGGGTTCACAGGCTTAACATTACAACGTTAGGATTGGTGCGTTAAGGACGGTGCGTTTAGGTTTATGAGAACGCGCTGGTAATCAAGGCATTAAAATACAAGAGCCGTACCGTTCAACAACCAGGGGTCCGTTCGGCTCTTCTGTTACACCGTCCAGGTACCATGAGGTTCCCTGCGGAAGATCGGAACCATCCGTCGGGTTGTAGGAGATCACCTCCGGGGTTTTATCTTCCGTACAAACTGAAATAAGATATCAATGCGTCTTTCTATTAGGATCATATTTGTTTGATGTGTTGTTTTTGTAGACTGTAAGTCAGTTATGTGAGGTTGATGTTAAGTTATTTGAGGTTAAGTTCACAAAAAAGCATAGGATTTTCAAAGGGCAGCGATCCACAAAATTCAAAATTCAGATAAACATACCTGGATGTACACACCAGTCCACCTCCAGGTCATCGATTTCTGCTGTGCCGTTTGTGTTAACAATCACGATCTGAAAGACACCAAACTGTGTGTGATGTGCGTGCGTGCATGTATGTGTGAGTATTCTTGTGCAGGTATTCTTGCCCATTTTAGTCCCCGTGTAAGCGGGAAAAAGCAACTGTGATGCACAATTCACTAGAGGAATGCTATCATTATTGTACGCTTTCCAACTAGAATATTTCAGTTCAGTAATTTGGAAGCTGCCAAGCACCAATTGTTTCAGGA
This sequence comes from Haplosyllis anthogorgicola, assembly GCA_038406195.1. Classification (NCBI taxonomy): domain Eukaryota; kingdom Metazoa; phylum Annelida; class Polychaeta; order Phyllodocida; family Syllidae; genus Haplosyllis; species Haplosyllis anthogorgicola. The sequence continues at coordinate 9,530 of JBCAUI010089990.1, forward strand.
TACTGCACAATTCACGTTTTAATGTCAGTTCACAGCTCACACTTAACAGTTGATCAGTGGTCATGCACTGATATACTGTTCTCCCGATTCAACAAGGCAAAGATTTATCAATTAACAGCAGATGTCACTACTTCATGGGTTAAATTGCTGGTTGGAAACCTGTACCGTAATGATATTTCGTGAAGATCTATCTCATACTTCTGCGTTTATTAATTTCCTCCAAACGATCTTGGAATCTGTGCAGTATCTGTTACAGTATTAATATACCTAAGGAACGATAAAAATTACATACCTGCAGTATATCGATTTCCGAGGAACCGACCAAATCGATAATGGAAATCGGTCCATCTGGTGTTGGTATTACCACATCGCCATCAAATACTCCAGCGGGTACAATGGTGGTGATCTGTAACAGATATTACAATCATTGTAATAATATTATTCTCAACGTAATTTCATACCCCTAAGTAACTCAAACCTAAGCGTATCCAGTTCCAAGAACTTGACCTATTATCTTGCGTTAAGATCACGTTATGCGTAATGTTGGTTTATTATGTAACACCAAGAGTGGCATTTGGTGGCATTACTTAGACGTTTAGGACGTGTAACTAAACCTCACTACTTACATCTACATTGATTGTAGTGCCGTTCTTGAGCGTTATGTTGATGTACAGCCCCTCAGCGCCCTCTACTGTGAACGTCAGTTCCATGAGGTACGCCACTACGTCATCCTGCGCTTCTATCGTGACGTAAGCAACCCCTGGTTCATCATCGTCTCCGCTGAAAATCAATCGCGGTGGTGTGAATATTGTAACTGTTGATAATTTGCATCACAGATTTGAGAGAAGGTGGCTTAATAAAATGGAATGACACAGTACGAATAAGTAGACTGAGCAGAAAAGCGAAAAATTGTAAAGCGTACATGAAAATACTGACATTATGAGCGGTGCTACACAAATGAATATAGTTTAAGTTTGATCTTATCAATGCATGGTGGACTATCTTTTGTGGGCAGTAAAATAACTTCTATCGCAAAAGTACTGATATGACAATGGAGGTCTTACGTGGAAACAGTGATTGGTCCAGGCGTTGGGTCTACATCTCCGGTTACGCTTATATCAAATGGAAGATCTTCATTTTCAGTTGGTCCAACTCCGGTTCCCAATTTGACAGTGTCTTCTCTGTCTCCCTGAGGACACTCTGCAAGGTGGATTTAACAGCATGTTTTCATAAACTTAAACAACAACGCACTCAAAATCTAGCGCATCCAGTTCCAAGAAATTGAAGCGTTAAGCGTCGTGTTACGTTAGTTTATAACGTGGCGCCGCCCGGTGGACGTTATGTTACCCTCCACAGCGTCCAGTTTACCACAGATAACATTGTATATTTTTAATTACTTTATCTTTCAATTTTAAATCGACAGTACAAATACAAAGACCATCTATGTACATGATGAAATCAAATCATGATTTAAAGCACACTACACTGAAATTTTATGTTCACAACAAACTGTCGCTGTCCACTTTACACTTACCTGGTGGCTGCTCTGCAAAAGAGAAAAACAAAATTATTGTTAATAGTCTTTAAAGTGAGGATAGATAGACATCCCTTCAAATCAAGTTGGTTATTTCATCTTTGTGTATTGGCCAGTAGACCAGCTCTGATCCATTACTGTGGGCAATTGCATAGTTGTATTTCTGGGTACAATAATATTGAGTATTTTACCGTGTTCGATACAGAAGTGCACATCGATGTCTTCCAGGACCGTCGGATTCCCGTCGTCTTCATCCTCCACTATGATCTAAGAGAAAAAAAATCTATCCCTTTATTTTCTTCGTTTTGGGAAATTGACACGGTGCTTTTGTTCTGGTGAAAGACAAATGGGATAAATGATGAATTTCCTGTTTTTTTGAAAAATAGCGCGTCAAAAGCGCAGCGAGGAATACTTTTGTTTCCTCTTTTGTTCTGTACTTTTCCAAATTTTCATGATTTGAATTCTATTGTTAGAACAATGTGAAATGCTTAGTAAAATGCTGAATTGTAAATAGAAATAAATGCATTTAAATGTAAGTAAATAGAAATAAATGTAAAAGGAGACGGTACCTCTACAGATATGACATCCAGGTCAACCATTTCGGTAGGTATGTACACAAGGTTGCCATTTTCGTCCTTGACCTTATTTGTGAAGGCGCTGAAGGACTCTCCACGGTCAATCACCTGTGTAATTATGAAAATATGTTCATCAATGGTATAAAAAATTAACTAAGATCGAAAGAATAATATAACTTTACGATTTGTAGATCGATATTTGGACTACCTCTCAAGTACCAGTAGACAATAGATTGACGTCTAGCGCGATCTTTTGCTTTGCGCGACAGTTAGTGATTACAACTGCAGTTAGACTAACTAGTAATCTAATTAAAAGTACAGATGCACTTTGGCTATGAAACCCATCGGCAGAGTCGCCAAAGTCCAAAACAGAGGGCACCAGTGTCCCAAACACTCACCTCGAAGTTTCGCACTGTTCCGTCCTGGGTGATGACGACGATCGTCACGCTGCCGTCGCCCGTCGCCGTGAACTGCACGTCCATCAGCTGCGCTACGTCATAAACCGACGGAACTCTCACCTCCAAACCTCCAGTCAGCCCGCTGGGAAAATAAACGTTTATATTGTTCAAAGTTACAACAAATTCTTAAGCAGATGTTGTACTTATTGTATCATTAAATAGTGAGTCGTGCGAGTAACTGATGTTGGTGCTGACTGACTCTTGTAATTTAACAGATTGTGATGATACTGACTGTATTGTTATAATAAATTTACCTGGGAATTAAGACTGGTCCATTATTCAAGGTAACATTAGCATCTTCTGCATCACCGGTTAGTTCGTAGTCAAACACGTCTGGATTCGTGTAAAACTCCGACAAGTGAGAGGCTCTGATGAAGTTCTCGTCGTTGTCTTCGTCGCACGCTGGTTTTAAAAAACAGTTAATTTTCATGGTAAAATTGTAAGTGACAAGTATTGCAGTAATTTCTCTGAGAGTAACCCACAGTTATTCAGTGTTCAAGTTACCACGCGTCCATGCGCCAAACGCGCAAAGAAAACACAAAATGTCCCACAGATATGGAGGTTATGCACCCAATGGGTGCACTGAAAATTCACCTCAGTTTTTATATCAGTGAAAACCTTGTGCTGTTAAGTAGTTTAAATTGGTAGGTAATTATATGTACCTCATAACTGCGGAAATGTCCCGGCAAAATAAGGGATCCGGGACAAAATGACCCGCAGATTTGAAGAGTAGCGGAACTGGCTATTTTCGAGGCCCGATTGATGAATTTTCCAGTTTATTATGTTCTTTTCTTTCTTTAATCGAAAGAACGTCTGGCTCCTAGTGACATCTTCGGGTCCTTTTGACGGACGGACAATTTGCCTGGTTAGTCTAGTTTATAACATGATGCGCTGCCAGGTAGCAGACAAAACGGTCCCTAGCACTAGTGGTGTCATCTTTTGTCTGTCATTCTTCCATTAAAAGAATGGCTAGAGACAGCTGCCATCTTACCAGTCACCAGAACTGACCGGAATGGGCTTTTGTGTTGCGAATAGACCAATGAAATAACTACTTCCAGGTCATTTGGACTCATTACCATATCATTATCATAATTAATTAAACATGTCACACCGGTAGTTAGCAGACCGAAGGTATACTGGGAGACTAAACGGTCCAGCCATCAAGGGATATTTACGGACAAAACATTAACATTTCATGTACACTTACAGGGATGAGAACACCATGTTGCAGCAATGTTGTCAATCTGCGATCCTCCTGGAATATCATCGTCATCTTCTATCGTAATCTGGAAAAATAAATTTCTTGCTCAGTCCAATCCTCCTTGTTGCCACGGATTATTATTATTGTAGGTATTAATGATTGAGTGTCTTGGTGCTGAATGATACGATTGAGCTTACCGTGAGGTCAGAAATGTCCTTAGCATAAAGATAGTCGATGAGTGTTCTGTTTTCCGTGAGCACTGGATCCGTAAAGTCATCTCCGTCAAACGTTCCGTTGAAATCCGGCAACTGCGAAAGCAAAAACAGCGATTAGGATGTGCATATCTAGCGTTTAATTTTGTGCCCTGTCTGTTAATCTTATTGATTAAATTAATTGACATCTGAGGCATAATTATTCAATATTTCATTGGCGTAACGTCTTTTCTGATCATTTGGATTACGTTGATGCTACTCGTTTTGTCGAGGAATAAGTCCTGTCCGATTCGTGGCCTCAACAAAAACAAACCAATAAATGTCCGGCAACTCGGTATAAATCACATCAAATTCAACAGATTCTGTGCGGAAAGGGTTTTTCGCACGGCTAATAAACGAGTATAAGCTTTGCACTGGCAGGATTGGCAGATCCAGGATTTCCCGTTGGGGGGGTGGCGCCAACCCTATTTTCGCCCAAAAATCGGTAAAACCTGCATGTAAATGAAGAAAATTTTGGCCATAGGTGGGGGCGCGCGCCTCCTGTGCCCCCACTAAAGCCGCCAATGACCTGCCAAGTGCAGCGATCGGAAAAAAAAGAAATTGAACTTAAGCTCTAAAAAGCCAAACTAGTCAGCAATCATTTTTTCGTTGTTGCTTGATCAGTTAGGTTCCTGGTGAAAATTTTGAGACCAAATATCCCATTTATTGATTAGTTCAGTTATGGCCAAATACATTGATCCAAGAGTAATTCATACTGAATATCATTGACACAACATGAAACATTTACTTGAATATGTGTATCAACACTCTTTTTATGCATCTATTGAAGACAGAAATTAGTGTGCGACTGCAGGCTGCGAAATTTACGTCCGATGTCCGATATGCTCGGACAAAATTTAGAGAAATCGGACAATATTTACCTAAATCGGACAAAATTTACATTAAATTCTAGAGATAAATGTCGATTTTGTCGGTCAAAAAATTTAACTTGTTTCCCAGTCTGCGACTGGTCGACTAGTCATATATTAAATCTTCACCCGACTACCGGTAGTCAACTTGTAAATTATTTAGCCGTTCGAGCCCTGCAGGACACAAAGCAAAAGTAACTCACCGTGATGACGAGCGGTGGGCTGCCGTCCTCGAAGGTGATGGTGATGGTGACGTTATTGGGCGTGTCGCCGGGGTTCGTGAAGGTCAGCTCCATGATCGTGTTCTCCTGGTTCTCCGGAGTCTCTATCGTGATCTCAGCGACTCCACTAAAAACAGTGCAACAGTGCAGGATGCAGGCAAAGAATTATATGCAAAAAGGGCGTCCGTGCCAAATAGAATTTAGCTAGAGTCTTAACTGTATCATAAAGAAATCTGTAACTGATAATGTTAGTTCTGTTCAAGGAGAAGTATGTTTAAACTTATTTAATTTCATCGACTAATATGTGTAAAATGTGGCTAAAATTAATCTACTGAATAAAGAACTATTGTCACCAATTTAAACAGATTAATTATGTAATGTAATAGATGTAGGTTCTGATCACTAATCGCTGATAGCTGATAATTCGCTCAGTGCCAGCACAAGTGGTTGACAAGTCCGCAGCTGTGTAGGTACTCTAATTACACGTACTATACCACCGAGAACACAAGTTCCACCCTGAGATTGACGGACCAAGAACTAGTTACTAATCTAAAATTACCCGTCAGTTACGTTGACGACGCTAGACGTGTCATTGGTTGCAACGTCACCAGTAACTTCCACCTCAAAACCGTCTGGTGTGCTTCCGTCAGATCCGCTACCCACGACGACGCTCGCTTCCCGCCCGTCCAAACAAACTGGAAGGTACAATGTCGTATAAAATTTTTCAACCTCAGTAGGTTATATCAGAATATTCTAGATGAATACTGTGAGTCAATTGTCCTGATGTAATGTAACTATGTTTAGCATTGGTTATCATATATAAAGAAATTTTTATGACTAATAACTGATTTGGGATGAAAGTAGATCATCTTTACACTCAATAAAATTAATAGCTTGAGTTTGTTCACTTAGATAAGGAAACAAACTTTTACATCCTAAAGGGTACCTCTTTGAACAGCTTTTTAAACTGTTACTGAGTTCCTCTTTACACTTTGTTAGATCCTTAGCACAGCTTTTGGAGGGAGATTCAAAATTGCATAAAATCTTAATATTTCAGTAAAACAACACGAACGGCTTATAGAAGGCTACCTGGATAATTTCATAACAACAAAGTAAAGGTATCATTTGTTGTAGTGTCACTATACGGCCAGCCAGGCTGGCTTATGAGACACTTGTTTATTGTCACAAGATCCAGAAGAGCTGGTACCCAAATTCTGACTGATTGGGTGAACGCCGGGTGGAGCCTCTGACTGAGTACCGGTCACTCCAGAATCGAGCTGCAGTGGGGTTTTCAATTTCAATTTTCCAACTGGGAGATTTGTTTAATTTTGAAATACAGGCACAAGAATGAAGAGAAATACAGTTTTGGAAGGAGTTTTTTTTTATCAGTCTGCAGAAGTTCGAGCTACCCAGTCAAACTTAATAAAAATGTGCTAATGGGATATTTCAATACATTTTAACCCATCACTTCACTGCCTGTGTAACAGCAATAGAAATATTTAGTTGTTTTGTGTTACCTGGGATGTAGCAGGCGCCGACAGAGAGGTCTGAGATGATGAAAGTTGATCCGCGGGTTTGGGCGATGAACCTAAGCTTCACGGAAGCCGTGTCCACACCAACCCCCTCAAACTTGATGATCGTCTTCTTGTTGTCGTCGTCGTTGTGGGTGTAAACCTTCATGATCTGTCAAAAGAGTTTTGTTTTGTACATTTTGTGATGTTTTTGGGATGGGGGGGGGGGGGGTTTAAACGTTTCCTGAATAGACCGGTGTCCAATCACGACGGATTCTATTATTTCCCTGAATAATAATCTACATAAATCATTTGAAGCTTCTGTTTAATGATTGTGCAGCCCTTGTGTGTTTTCGTCACAGATGCACTTCTGTACGCTCTTATATGCCAACATCGGGCAATCTGGTTTATTATCACACAAAATTCTCATAATGTGAGTGCAATGGTCTAAATGTTTTATGATTTGTGCTTCAGTTTACATAGATGCCCGCTCCGATATGAGGCAAAGCAAACAGTTTCTTAAAATGCAGTGATTGGTCGTGACGACATGTATTCAATGTCTGAATGATGATCCAACAATCCTTTGTGTTTAAATCATAACGCTCAAAGTTCACTTGTGTGACTCAATATTTTATAAATCTTACCATTTGTCCGTTGGCATAGACTTCTATGCAGAGGACGCCCTCGGTGTTGACGCTGATGTTGAGGAACGTGGCATAGTCGCTGAACTCGAGTGTGATCTCCGTCTGATCGTTCAGTGGTCCCATAGCTCCCTGCACGGGAAATAAAACAACACCTTATCGTAACAATTACTGAATCAAGAATAAACGTCACTAAGGATAATCGCGCTTGTTGGTCATATTTCACTATCTATCGTTCAGTTGTCCCATACCTCCCTGCAGCAGAAAATTTAACAATACGTTATCGTAATGGCAGATGCTTGCAAGGCAATTTTAACAGTTAATTAAATAAAAAAGTAACGGCCATAATGGTAAAAAATAATGGTGCTTATTGGTCATATTTCAGCAACACTTTGCCATGAATAACCACTGCTTTTAGCCATTTTCCTTGTTGGCCACAATATTTTTAGTTTACTCTCTGTAAGAGTGCGCCGTTACTGCTGGGAAGTTCTGTGTGACATAGAATTAAGGATGACTAAGCTTGAACTACCATTAGATGAGAGAAATACGTGACACCCATCTCAAACACCTTCGAGTAAAATCATAAAAGGAAAACCCGAAGTCCTGAGAAAGAAACAAATATTGTCAAATTTCTTTCTTTTTTTGATAATGTGACGCTAACCTCTTCACCATGTCCTTTCGACACAACTAATATCCTATGTATAAAACGTATAGCAGTGAAAACCATCGTAAACGCGTTATAAAAAAGAAATAGTAACGTTACCGAGAGAACCTCCGAGTACTCGTGCGGGATGACGTGGAGAGCGTTCGGGTAGATGTCGCTAGGGAACGTCTCGTGCACGCAGATCTCTGTTAAATATATAATTTAAAGGGTTGGTCTGGAAAATTGCTGACTGCAGTGCGTACAGTGCACTTGTGTTGACAGCAGTGCACATGTCATGCACTACAGAACAGCCAGTGCAGACAAAATTGACCGTTTATTTTCATAAATACACTTGAAAAAATTACGAATAGAATTAAAGGGTTAGCAAGGGTAATTGCTGAATGCACTGCACAAAGGCTGTGCTGTAGTGCACCTGTGTTGACAGCAGTCAACATGTGCTGCACTAGAGCAGTCCATGCAGAAAATGATGCCTTACATAACCGACTTACAGTCGACAACAACATACGTGAGAAAGGTGTGTATTACACGAAATTGTGTATTACACATCTAATGTATTGAGACGCGGTTGTCTAGGAAACAGATTGATTACAAGTTGTATTTATTCATATTTATGAGGGCAACGAATTGTTTGTCTTGTTCACTGCACACTTTACTGTATATTTATTGAAAGAGCTTATTATTTAAGAGCTACGTACCACAATTCGCCTCATCGGATCCATCTCCGCAATCATCGTGATGATCACACAACCGTTCTCGGGAGATACAGTACTGTGTGGAGAAGATAAAAAAACATTAACATCGCAGTTAGTAATTTATCCCCTTTTAGCTCTATGCCGAAATCCCAAACTTCATTGTAGACTTCGAAACTTTTGAATTATCCAGTTACTACTCTGAACACACATTAAAAAGGAAATTGTCGATTCAAATTGTGGATTTTTACTTGAAAATTTTCAGCTTACAATTGTCTTATAATTTATTGGCGGAAAGGCAACACTTTAACTTGGAAGCCAAGTGTTCAATTTGAGCCAAAATTTACGGTTAAGTGAAAGTCCATATTTCAGAATCTAGCTTCTTACCAAACGTTTTCCGTCCTCGTCTCCACACTGAAATTCTTCATCTGTGCATGTCACTGTAAATTAAAACGTGTGCTATTAGATCATAGGTAGATGTCTTGGCTGGTTGTATTTCGCCATTGGCGGATCCAGGATTTCCCTACGGGGGGCGCCAACCCAATTTCACCTATTTTTGCCCAAAAATCGGGAAAAACTGCATGAAAATGAAGAAAATTTTGGCCGTAGGGCCCCCCTCTAAATCCGCCAATTTTCGCGTCAAAGGAATGAAGGTGTTTCTTAATTGCTACGCCTGCTTCGGCAGATTTTGTAAAACCTGGAGCGTCAAAATATCTTACCTGTGCAGTTTACTTCATCTGATCCATCGTCGCAATCGTTTCTGAAATCGCATCTGTAAAAAGTAAAAAACAAAGGTGAGGGTGCATGAAGGCCTATGTGTGGTGGCGTGCATTTGTATCCTCATGCACCTAATCCGGGAGGAGGTGGCTCCCTCTCTGCTGGGCATGAAACAGGACTGTAAGTGTCTGAGACAATATTTCAAAATCATAACTGTTCTGTAGACAGACGCTGCAAAAATACAAACTAACTTTTCAGTTGGACTGTTGGCTAAAATACTCAAATATTGCTCATACTTACAACCAAGAGTCTGGGATACATCTGTGTGGTGTTGACACACATTCAAATTCATCATCTTGGCATTCGTACGCTGAAAGATAGAGTGTTATTTTAGATAAGAAAAACAACTAACAAAATAAACGAAATATTTTATCTGCTCCGAAATGATTAATAAATTGGTGTACAGGGTGGTCCCTGCTTTGGTAAAAAAAATCAAGTTGACGTAAAATCATTCTTAAGGATGCTCGATGGTCCCACGGAAAGTTAAAATTTTGGGTTATTTGAGATCTGATTAATTGCTTTTACAATTTTTGATTTCTGGGAGCGGCTGGAAAAGTAATCCAACAAATAAAACGTTTGGCCTTATGGATAGACAACTCACTGCAGTTGGCTTCGTCGGACAGATCCGCGCAGTCAAAGTGATGGTTACAGATGTAAGGCTCGGGAACACACGTGCCATCTCCGCACACGTGCTCGCCCGCCGCACACGTGTAGTCTGAAAGGTCAAGGTCAAAGGTTAATGTTTAACCATTCGGTTAACCATTAATCGGTTCCACGCCCTAATAAAAACGGAACAAACTGCTCTAAACAATTAGAACGTAACAACATTATACAATAATTCCTTTATCAATCTCGTTTCTACCTAAACAATTCGTAAATTCATTATTTCGTTATAAAACGCAATGTAATGATGTACACTTACGACAATCCTGCTCGTCAAGGCTGTCCCTGCAATCAGTGTAGCCGTCACACCTAAAGCTGTGCGGCACACAGATAGCTTGTCCGTAAATGTTTTCACACTGCAAAATATTTATTTTGCCACTTAGTATCAAGTAACATTGTTGATTATGATAAGTAACAGTAAAATTTAGGCAGTAGCAATTTCAGAAATTAGTCAGGGGAAGTAGGGGTGGGAGGGGGTAGCCCAGCCGATGATTATCCGTTTATGATTTATTTTACAACCTTCGGGGCCGGGGGGGAGGGGGGGGGAGAATCATTTACTGTGCCTAACTTTCACATTAACCAAAAGCCACAATATTTGAATGGATTGTTTGCTTGATGAACATTAGTGCATAAAATGGCTGATTAAAAAGACGAATCCATCAATCATAAATTCCATCTTGCGTGTTTTTCTAATTAATCATTTGGATTACATTGCACTGGTAGTGCAAAGTGCGCCGATTTGAAAAAAATTAAGATAAGAATTTAACTTGGTCCCTAAAAAGCCAAACTATTCATAAATGTTGATAAAAAAAAATCAATCAACTGGTGACAAAGTTAGTCGATGTGACCAGCAGAGCTATATTTTGCCTTGTGCAACATGTTTCAGCTGCCATATGAGGTTTTTTGGGGTTTTTTTGAAATCCCGAAAGTACGGCATGAAATGTAATCCAAACAATTAAGAAAAATAAGCCTTACTTACTGAAAACTCATCGTCTGTGCAGTTGAGTGAGCACGGCTCTCCGGTGCAGTTGAAGACAGCATTTCTGCACACACTGCAAATCAAGGAATAAAACATCAAATATACTTGTTAGGCATACATGTATCAGAAAAAGATGCAAATGGAAAACTTAGTTGGAAATGTAGAAAACAATGGGTTCTTTTCTAGCGGTAGGGTACGAACTGTATTTTAGATTAAAACTTCGGACTGTGCATTAATTTTGACCAACATGTAAATTAAAATTAGGATAATACTATTGTCTTTAGACCTAGCATCGTTGTAAATGTCAATGTAGCACAATTAATTTTATTCGGTTTAAAAATATGTCATTTGCTTCATTTTACAGTGCACAGAGTGTACCTTGCTGAGCTGATTTAAAATATCAGTAATTTTACATCTAGAATAAGTACATGACATATTTTCCTATTTCACAAAATTATCAACAAAGTTTAAATTGCGCTCTATTAAGATAGATAACATTCATATAACTTTACAAACAGTATGTATTTCTCACCAGTGCTGACAGTTTAAATCCACTTCTGATCCTGGAGGGTAGAAATCGTCACCCATCTTGCAGTAGCACTGCTCTGCAGGCATGCAGTATCCGTCTGTGTAAATAAAATAACAAGCTTTAGAGCTGGGCAAGAACTAATCAAGGTCATGATTACTTAACTTCATTTTTGGTACCTATTAAAGGGACACAGTCATCTCAAGTCCAAAACGTGGATACTGCAGAAAATGTTAGTACTTTTGTTCTACAAAAGTACCTGCGATGGTCTCTGCCGTTAAAATAAAAATAAAATGATAAAGCGGGTGCAAATCAACGACGACTCTTGCACTCACTGAACCGGAACGGTATTGAAATTCATGGACTGCAAGTCCAAAACAGAGGGTACAAGTGGCTCCATAAAAAGGACCACGGTCTACAAAAATATTTTAAAATGTTTAAAAGATTTTAAAAAGAGGCAATTTACTGACCGTCTCCCCTGACCATCTCCTCTCCACAGAAACAGCCTTCCTGGCAGTTCTGGTCGTCGCAGTCCGGCTCCTCACCGCGCAGGCGCGCGCATGTGTCCTCACATGGCTTTCCACATGGATCATAGAAGTCCTTTCTGTCGCACATCATGGCTGTAAGAGGAAAAAAACAAGGTCAGTTTGGTTTTACAACAACTATACATCAACTGGAATGACTCAACCAGTTCCTGGCTAATTTCTTCAATTCTGGCTTGTTAAAAAAGGGGAAGGGAGCCCAGGTTTTGTTCCCCCTTGCCCTTCCCTTTCCGCAATCCGACTGGGTTCAATGGAGTGACTGGGGTAGTTATTCCTATATTTCCGCATGACACCAATGAAGCGTTCGCTGGCGCATTTAATTTTGCATTCAATAAATCTATTTCTTACATTTTAGTAATAGTTTCTTTCGGCTTAAACAGAGACTGTGAGGGAGATCGGCAAAAGATCAATTGGAAAAAAAATTGTAGGTATCCGTCGTCAAAACTTAGACTGGACAAAAAGCCTGAATTGATCAATTTCCGTGATGTTGAAACGAAAAACTTACGACAGAAATAGAATGATCTCCAGATGACGGGAGTCGCCAGAATCATGTTACAGTGCGCAGCGAAAACGGCGACAGCCGTGCACAAACACTCGCAGTCCCCTCCTGATATACAACTGAAACAGCGAGTTTTGGATAGTTTAATTGCTGTTGCTGTCTAACGAATGAAAACGCCGCTTCTAACGTCATTAGAGAATTTAAGTCGTGCAGTTTTCTCTGTCCTGCACGTGTGCATTTAAAATAGTGTAGTTTTAAACGATACTGTTAAGTTGTGATAAAAAATTTTTGTTTCATTTTTTGGATTACATTACCCGCCACACTTTGAAATAGGGAATTCAAAAAAGAAACTTATATGGCAGATGAAACACGTTATGCATGGCAAAATGTGGTAGACTTGGGAGCTGTCCAAAGTCAATCCATTGGAAGTCGATCGAGAAAAATATTTATTTTATTTATTTTTATGAACAGTTTGGCTTTTTCGAGACCCAGTTCAATTTTCATTTTTATTTTTTTCCGATCGCCGCTCTTTGAAAATCCTGACCATGCAATGTAATCCAAATGATTAAAAAAAATAAGCCTGATACCCACCAGATTCCACCTTAGCGGTAAACTTAATGCTGCCGACTTGATTTTGTCTCACCGGTAAACGTACAAGTTGGCGTTAAACGGGTAACTTAAACTCTCTATTGCGTAATCAGGTAACTTTGTAACTTATGACGTGACAACGTAATGATAAACAAATTATCTTACGTTTTTATCTCAGTGTCTATTATACAGTAGAACCTGTTTTGAACGACACCTGTTTTGAGCGACATCTTGTCTTTTACGACACTTTTTCCAAAGAAGTAACATGGTTTAAACCAGTTAAAATGTCCCTGCTTTGAGCGACACCCTGGCTTTTACGACACTTTTGGATTGGAAAGTTAGGTGTCGCTCAAAACAGGTTCTACTGTACTGGTTAGTTTTTTTTAGGCTGAAGACCAATTACTATCGAATTTTTATTCGACAGAAAAATGGAAGTTTTTGTAATGTAAAATTCTGATACTCACTTCTGAGCATCATTCACACAGTTTTGGTAGAAGGTCTCTTCTTCCTCATTTTCTAGGTTACTCCTACATTCTGCGAACTTGGGTCCTCCCTTGATGATTCTACACTGATCTTTAGCCCAATCCAACCTCTCTTCCTGTTAGAATTAAGATATATCACATTTCAAAGAACCTATTTTGCCGATGTGATGATTTCTTTTCTCTGGTTGTGTAACGTTTCTGTCTTTTCGACACAAACGCGCTTTTATAAGTTCTTAAGCGTTAAGATCGAGCAATCTAATAATTTATCACACAAAATTGCGGTTTTCACGCTGAGATATTTTTGTATCTGCATACATCTCAAATATACATGTACACTAACACACAAATGATAAGACGTTTACATCATTTTTCTCACGAAAATTTTGTGTGATAATATGTAGGATTGGTTGAAGTTGGACCGTTCAGGAATACACATGCCACGAAAACACACAAAGGCTACACATCAGAGGTGAAACAACCCATGAAAGTAGGGCTGGGACCACCGACCAGTCTAGACTAGTCGATAGCCGAGCTGTGTTCCCCGACTAGTCGACTAGCAACTCACTAGTCCACTAGTCTATTTCTTTACAAGATAAAACTATTTTTGCAAAAAACCCCTATTTTTGCAATTGTTCACATGAATGATGTCTTCAATAGCAAAACATTCATTAGACATGTGGGGTTTTTCATGTTACAAAGAGGTTAGAACTGCTCTGCACCCACTAAATAACAATATTTAGCACTAGATATGACTAGTCGACTGGTCTAGACTAGTAATATACCCAGCTAGTCGACTAGTAAAATTTCTGGTCGTCCAAGCCCTACTTAAAAGCGGCATATTTACCGTGATGTCGGTACATTCTGGATTCACATGCTCGTAGTCATGATCACAGTTAGATCCGTGGCTGAACTTCGGAACGTAGTTCAGGGGGAAGTCTCCAGGGGTCTGGTACTCCGGCTCAGAATCCTCCGGCAGGTCGTTCATGTTTCCGCACAGACCCTCCGTGCCATTCTTATTGGCGTAATGATACTCTAGCCTGATGTGTGTTCCTGTGTTCAAAAGACGGTTGAATTATTTGACTGTTTAATATTTATATTGTTTTCATCCTACTTTCCATACTGCTGCAAACTGATTTTTTTACGCCCCAGTAGAGAACTGATCCAACCTTGATGTGAAGCCTTATCTTGAGGTGTTTTGGACTTTAACACATGGCCAGCATGGACTGATAAACGCATACAGCCTGGGTTCTATTCAATACAGGGTACAGATGTTGGGCAGTGTCTCAGTAAATCATGGCTTCAACATACCAAGGTGTAAAATTGGTACCGGCCCTACTTGGCAGGACAGGATTGTGGGCGACCCTACTGGGGATGTTTAGCTGCCACCTGATCTCATCATCAGGAAGTGGTGGCTCACTCGTGGGACAGCAAGGTTGGGTGAGTTCTGAGGGGAGTTCCTGGTTGGGAAGTTAAAAGATGTAAACTGCAATTGATGATTGAACTGCCATAGGGAAATTAATACTCTGCAGAAGCTTGTGACGTAAAAACAGTAGTGTACGAAGCGTAGTTAGTATATATATTTATTGCCCGTCAGGTGCTGCCACAATAGTGGGCGGCAGAAACATCCTATGCTTTATCATTCCAGTGCGGTACACCATCACATAATTTTAGCAATAAAATCGTTCATTTATACACTTTGTACCCTACTGAATTGAAACTTACCGTAATCAGTGCACAGACGCCAGCCGTACTCGGCTACCTGTATGCATTGCCACAGAACGCCGACCTTGTAGATATGGATTCCAACTCCCTCGTGGTCAAAGACGTACGAGTATCTCTCGGCAGCTGTTAGATTCTGCGAACCCTCGGGAAGGTGGTTAACGTTTACATGGTGAGCTCCGCGCATTATTTGAACAACCTTTTCTCCCTTAATGAACACTTTTATCTGAAAAATAAAACCATCAAGAGAATCATAATTAACATTCTATTTATTTGGTTCTCTCTTTCAATTCTCCATTCAGTAAGTATCATTGCATGTCTTCATCTTTTCAGCAATTATTACTTTACTTTTGGTTAAATTTGTGCAAAAGTTTAACATTGTATCAATAAGACTTCTAGCAGCATCATGAATTTGCATAAGGCTCTTGTGTCATTACGATATTGACATCCAACACCCTGTAGATGCGATAGCTTCATACGTGTGACCTCCAAAAAGGCACAACATTCATACCATCTAACTTGGCGTTCATGACACTGTCGGCTTTGGAGACTTAGTCTGCCAAGGCAGAGAAGTCGAGACACCTGATACTGGTCATTCAGACCTAAATCTGGTGTGTAAAAACGTTACAGGCGAAAGGTCAGAATCCACCTGATAACATAGAGTAATTATTACAAATAAATGGATCTGGGTTCCAGTTCCTAGTTCGCATTCCATGGACCAACGTAATTTACCATCTAGAAACTTGCGTCATTAGAAGTTTAACATCCCACACCCTGCTCCTACGTACCAGTTTCGTGCAGGTGATGCCATGGTGTCCGCACGGAACGTTCACCACACGGATGTCCCAGTCCGGGGTCTCTCCTTCATCAACTACAAAACCAAATGAAGGATTAGTCAAAGCCTAATGTGCTGACTACAAGGGCAAGTGTGCATAGAGTGCGGATGTGCCCAAATAGTTCGATATATTTGATGTGGAATTTTCGATCGAACGGGATATCGCATTTACAGCCCCAACTTTTTTTCAATTTCATTGAGGTGACCAAAGGTTGTCCCCCCCCGTACAAGAAGTCCTGGATCCACTAAAGTCTACATGGGGTGATGTCAAAATTTATCCGAGATCGAATTATGCCGGTACAAATGTAGTTTAGCGAGTAAAGGAAGACTAACATACCTATCTGACGAGCGAGGGAGTAAGTACAACTGCCGTTGAAGCTGAAAGAATAACAATATGGAATGTACAATTAAAACCATCAGAATTTAAGCAATGCGTTATCGCAATATCTTTTAAGACTAAAATTTTTCTTGGTTTGTTGTCTGTCGAATGACAGAGTATGTGGTCTTCAGCCTAAAAAACACAGAATCTGAAAACGAGGTTCATCCCACATTCCACTTTTCTACACCAAGAAGTAGTACCAAGAAATAGTACCAAGAAATAGTTCTGTTACCATGATATTACTTTGGTAACATTGTGACGTCATTCGACAGACACAAGACGTTACTTTTGATGTAACGGCTCTACTTTTTTAAGTAGAGAAAATGCGAATAATGATTTAACCAAAATTATTCAATTTAATATTATTTTAGTCCGATTATGCTAAAATAGTCTGGAACAGCAGCATTGAATTTACACAATCTGAAAACGTCATAATGTTCACAGCAAAAGTCAAGTGCTGATTTATAATTTTCCTAGTTTGAATTCAGTGCTGCTTTGTTCCGACTCATTTGATAGAAACGTCATGTAGCATCAGCTGCATAATCTTGGTTTAAATTATTTGCATTTTCAACACGACAAAACAGAACTGAAGAAATACATTGATGATGGATAGTTTGTATTGAAAAGATTGAAAAGAATTCTGTTCAACCATCCACTATGCAGTTAGAGATCAGTTGTGATTTCTTTTCTTTACATTGATGATTAGTCAAGGAAAACTAAAAAAAACAAAACGTCTGAACGAACCTGTACTGGGTGTCGTCAAACGTTCTGTAATGGGAGTCTCCGTAAGCCCTGCAGACCTTGGAACAGTCTTCCACCATTCCAAGCGACACAAAAGCCCCGCTGACACATTGCCTAAAATTCCACATAAAAATTGAGTTTTACCTAAAGAAGCACAGGTCCATAAGTAGAATAATGAACCTGTAGCATCAGTAACTTGTGTACAGAAGATTGGAAATGTTAATTCAAAGAATGCACAGACGGGGAACTATCTAAAACGAATGTAGAAACTGCTAGAAGGTGCAGCCACCTTCATATTGTTCTCGATGCACATGTTACTGCCACATCACACATGAACAGTACATTTTATGATTTTTTCCGTTGACATGTATGAAAGAAAAGTGCCTATAACTTGAACGCAGGCATTGCTTGTAAGATTTTTTGTTATTTGGGCTTATTCCATTTTTTTTTTTTTTTTTTGCTTTTTTTCACAGTTCTTGATTTTTGGAAGCAACGGGAAACGTAAGTTCCTTACCAAGTTTGGCATTCTCTCGGCCCTATTGTTGAGCCAATAGGATACAGCTCGCTGTTGTGGACGCACATACATTGGTCGTCTGGAACGCATGTTTTATCGGTGTCGTACTAAAAGTTAAACGTCAAATCATTATAAAAGCTTCTAACCCTTCAACAATTAGGATTTGGCGCAATAGTCTATTAGTCTTGATACAGCAAGTAGCCATTTGATAATACAGGTTTCAGCCGTTTTCATAACCATAAGCACTTGTCCGGATAAGTGTACAGCACTGTGTAAAATATGAAGTTTACAAGGAAAGCAAAATGTTCCATTAAAGACACAAATCAAATTAAAACTATGAATAACAATCAAGTCCAATTTTCAACATAGTGGACCGCTAGGTGGTGGACCCTTTGAAAGTATTTTTTCGGTTAGTTTTCGCCTAAATCTCGGAATTAGCCCGGAACCCTGCCAATTTTTAGATTGGAACAATAAAGATAAATACCGACCTAAATCACGGGATTTGAGCGAGATTTTAGATTCTGGAGACGGTAGAAAAAGCACATTCAATAGGTGCAAGGCAGACAACGCCTTAATGTACTGATCGGATAGTCTTCACGCTGTCATCACACAGCGCGTCTTCATAAACTACACGGTCCTTCCTTAATGGTCCATTTTCACAGGAGCATTTGTCACGGCCCTTAAGGCTGTCATGCTGGTCTAGGAGCGTGCACCCCTTACAGGGCATTGATGTTTCTAAACGCATCCAGTAAGGGGCATCACTGCCTTGTGAAAAGAGTAACTCAGCTGCTTAACACAAAGCACGCTCATTGCAATGCTGCACGCCCACTAATTTTTGACCGTGTAGTTTATGAAGACGTGCTGTAAATCTGGATCTGCAGGTGGACAAGTAGGTCGAACACATAAATCACACGGTGAAATAACTATAGTATTCTAGACGAACACAAAATGGATCTAATTCATGTAATTGACACTTTCTTACCTTTCTATTTAGACCTGTGATTTCCTAATAGTTGGCAAAATAATTTAATAGATTGGGTGTTTTTCCTGTAAATTCATAAGAGTAAAACAGGAATAAAAGTAGTAACTTCATGTGTATCCGTGTTCGTGTCAGGACGGGCTGTTTCCTATTTCAGCGAAGGTTTTGCGCAATAAAGTATAAAGTAGCGCCGTTCCTTTTATGCAAAAAAGTAACAAAACACAAATAAATAATCATTCCCATCTGTAATATTTTTTAAACTTAGACGTTCTAACTGGCTTAACTACAGTTACATACATTGTTCAAAAGCTGCCACTCAAATTGTTCACAGCCTCTTTCAAAGCTATTTTAAAATAAGCAAAATAACCAAACACTGACCAGAAAAGTTATATACTTTATTTGACTGCTCTTTTTATGTTTTGTGCTATTACTCTTATATTAAAAATAAATTCAATAGATAGTTGCCAAGAAATGAATTGCACTGTCCAAGGAAGAACTGTCTCTTAAAGCTGTGATAGGCTTTCTATCCAAATAAATAGATTTCAACACGCGAGGGAAAAATTCTCCCCACATTCATACGGAAATGGATCCAACACACCAGATAAAGTTTACTTTACTTCACTGACAAAATCTCACACAGTGAAGTATGTGCATTAAGTTATGTTTTCTCGCTCTCAAAATGAACATTTCATACTTTGAATATGCTTAATATGATAATTAACATTATTTAAATTGTGGAGTTCCTCTTTAATTCTTCAACACTATGAAATATATTAGCCTTTTCGCAGTACTCATAGAATGAAGCCCAAGATCTATTTCCGAACACGACGTTTTCTTTCTCCTTCTCCTCAAAGGATTGGTTTTTAAAGCACCTGGTGTAGGGTTGTAAGACTCCACATTTCCCATCCACTGGAGGATCGCACATTTCCCTCAGTACAATACTCATCTTTTCAGTCTTGCGTAGCGCCTTGCGGTACAAATCAGCTGTAAAATATATTTGAATTATAAGTCTTCAGTACTTAAAAATCGTATATATCAGAACTTCAACACATCAAGATGTGCAGCAAGAAAAAAAAACACGTCATAGTGTGCGAATGAGTGCTGGGCTAAAAGTCGATTTTGGAACAATAGAAATTCACTGTTGTGTTCGAACGAAATATACAGCATGAAAGTTTCTTGTTCACACAAATTAACGGCAAATCCTGAAGTGATTTTATCGGAGCTGTGCTAAGTGAAACATTTTCTGTATGTTTCGAATTTTCTCGAAATATCAAAATAAATGACAGATTTTCTTTTCGTTGAAAGAAATAAATGGATGTTGCTCAGGTTTTTTAACAATAATGTACAGTGATTTTTTTTTACGTTTCCAAACGATAAGAATTTCAAGAGTTGTATAGATCCCACTTATTTTCTTAGATTATAGACAGGGAATGAAAATGAAATGAAATTACCCTCTTCTTTGGCCTCGTCCTCTGTTTTCCCTTTCGCTCTGGCGTCCTGAAAAATGAGCGCCTCTATGGTGATCAGTAAGTGCGCAGCTGCTGCACATGCGTGCGGAGCAGCGAATGAAGTTCCATCAATTTTAACATATTTTCCGTCATATGTCTGGAGCTGCTCACCTGAAACAAGGTTTAGTGTCATCAAAAGATACTGATATTTATTTCTATAAACAACAAACCTGACAACTCTGCAATCCTCTCCAGCCCACCAAATACCTTGAGGATCATCCTGACCTTCCCTTGACAGAGGAAAAAAGAGCAAGTCTTGACTTTACGAATGACAGGCGCTTTTGTCTGGCTCAAAGACATCGCATGAAATTCCATTTACGCAAAATGAAATCCGTTTCAGGAGCTGTTCCCTTTTTTATCTGAGTATCTGTCACGGGGCAGATTACAGCCTTGGTTTTTGTTTTGTAGATCAGTTGAACACGTTATACCAGCACTACATTGGTAGCGATTAATAAAGCAGACCCATAATGGTACATTAAGCACTTACCCAGTTTGGTATTCTTGCTCCAAGTTGTCGCTACCTCCTTCCCAGGGCACAGAACATCCACCTCCCGACCGACAGATGAGAAGTCACATCTGTGGCCGTTTTGATCACACGCTCCGACGCAGATGACGTTCGGGTGACTGGCAATCCATGATACGGGGTCCGAACTCGTAGCACCGTCGTTTCCTGCATGATATGAGAGGATAAAAATCTGATCAATTACAACAGGGTTTTGCACTTAACTAATGTTAGCATTGCCAACTTGATTACAATGGGTAATTGCAAAAGGTAATTGCAAAAATAATTTAGATCGGGAACAGTGATAATGAAAACTTGGTCAGAATGCATCCCTGTCTGGTGTCAATAAGGGCATCACACAGGGATATATATTTTGTCAAACGTTTTTTCGATAAAAGTAATGGAACTTCAGCTTGAAAGTCCACTTGATTGGTCTGAGATGAAATGGACACACATAAACAAACTAATGTAAACAAAAACTGTGGACCGTGATCTGTATTTGTTAGAAAGTCAAGTGAAGCTTAAAATATTGAAAACGTTCCTGCTCTGCCAAATTGTTGATTTTGTACTGTTTCTTACCAGCTGCTGCTATGATGATCTTTTCAGAGGACATGTCCTTGATCTTTTTGTGTAATGCATCGCTCATTTTGTCTGGGCATTCAAAACTCATATTGATTATGTCCACTGCATTGTGTGTTCCGTCGAGCTTTTCAATGTACTCCAATGCAGCAATTACTTCTGTATCCTCCATGTCAACCAACTACAAAATTTAAAGTTTTGCCAATTTTGGTGTTAACTAATCGTGAAGTTTCTTTAAACTGATGCAATTCCAAAATTTCTAAAAGATCACACGAAAATAATACGGACCAAAATAACCAAACTGGGTTTGTAAATCTGTAAACCAAATTTAAACCACACGGAAAAATAGAGAAAGAATTTTGAAGTCAAAGTGGAACCTGTCTACAGACGCATCTTTCTCTTTACCTTAATATTGAGTATTTTCACGTTGACCGGCCCTTTGAGTACAATAACTCCCGCAACCATCGTTCCATGACCAGCCCAATCCTCTCTGAGATCTTCCTCTGCATCACCTGCAATTGACTTCAGGAGTTAATTCAAGTTTTCAAAAATCGAGTTAGGCACACCAGCTCTGCGTGAAATTTTATTGACGTGAACAATTGTTTCCGCATTATTAACAAGTTTTTTTAGATATCGTGGGAAATTTATCGAAACCTTTAAAACGTTTAAGTTGTTCTTGCAAATTTATCTACATTTTTTGTTCATTTTTGTATGCTAGCAAAAAACTAAATTACTAAACCGAAATTTTGTGCAGTTACATACTGCAACGGTTCAAATATTGACGTTCTTGGATGTTACTGTAGAAGGATTTTTATTTTGCCTTGTCTACAAAATAAATTAAATAAATAAACAGAAAGGAATCGTCTCACCTTTTAAAACGCAGTAACTCTTCTCTGCTATGATCTTGCTCTTTAGCTTAGGATGTTCCTCCCAAACACCCGTGTCTAAAACTGCCACAACCACAGGTCTTGTTGTCTTTCCAACTTTTTCTGTTATCTCTGCAATCTTAGAAAGAGCAATCATTGTGGGTAAAATTAATATCCTAAACAATAAATATCCAACAACAATTTTTCGAAAAGAAAGGAATTTTTGTAGTCCACGTTTACGGGAATGTTTCGGTCGTGTCTGTCTATTCATTTGTTTGTCTGCCTGTAAGTGTTGGGTTATAAACTTTGAACATGGCGTTTGGTTAATTTTGACATAAACACAGCATATCAAAATTAACTTTAATAATTTTAATTTAGTGATAGTATTCTGGCTAATATGACTTTGTTCTCTTTTTTCATTTTGGAACCAATACATACGTTTTGTTCCAGTGAAAGACACAGCATGAAATTCTATGAGTGCAAAGTGAAATCAGTTATACTGAGTTAACTAAAGAAAATATAATTGAAATTGGAATCCAGTATTATAATGTTGAACCTTACACGACCACTTACTTCCTTGAATTTGAGCCAGTCATAAATTACCAAATTTTTAGCCAAAGGAGTACCTTTCAGGCTGCTTCCATGTCGCACTGTTTAAAAATACAATGGCATCGTAAATAGCATTAGTCTTGATCCACACATCTTGCCTGTCCATCAGAATACAAACTACAAGTTGGATTTGTGGCCCATCAGGTGAAAAGAAAAGAAAGTTCCATTAGCTTACTCTTACTCCAATATGTCATCACGATAATCACTGGTGATGGAAGCATGACGCTATTACTGACACATTATTTGTCTTGCACTAGTATCACATACCTGACTACAACTCATCTAGTTTTACCGGAGAGTGGAATGGAGGTGGTAGATAGTGTTAAGGGTAACCAAGGTGTAAAATTGGTACTTTGTAGGAACATCTCGAATGATCGGGCCCTACGTGGGAATGTGTGACTGCCACCTTACTCATCATTACGAGGTGATGGCTAGTTAGAGGGATAACTAGGTTGGGTGAGTTCCCAGTGAAGTTCCCACCAGGGAAGTTAAAAGGTGACTCAATGAACTATCATTAGTTGTGAAAATCAAAACAAGTACTTGCTCAGATCAACCTCACCGGTATGCTGTGTTGGATCTGCCGGTTCTCTACCATCAACCTCCGAATCAATTCGTTTTGCGAGACATTGATGTTCTACAGAAATGGTTGTTTTAAAAACAGTCAGACGTCTCCAAGAAGGAAGTTATGTTTAATGTTATGTTTATATTCTTAAGAACCTTGGTATCACAGTATAAATTCATTTATTAAGAAATATTTCAGATTTGATTTCATGGATTTTACAAGGTTAAACATGACACTTTTTCCCCACGTCATTGCTTGTAATTGTTTATCACTTCAATAAAAAGTATCACCTGTTGACATTCCATTTATACTTGAAGCTTGGGAGCTGCTGCAAACATCTGAGGATGGTCCAGGAGAGGGCGGCCCTGGTGGAGACGTCTGAGAGGCGCCACCATCTCCCAGTATCTTAAGGATTTCAGTCTGATTCCCTATGCCGTTTGTTTGGATGAAGTTTAGTAACTCCTTTAATTAAGTTTTAACAGTAAACATTTCAGATTTGAAAATTACTTATTTGTATTACTGGTAGAATTGAGTAAAATCAATCGATGAAATATCTAGGAATTTCACACTGTGTTATTAATGTGAATAATAGCACAGAGGGAAATTATTTTGTTCCGATTTTGATATGTTTTTCCAGCTCTGGTAAATTTTGCTGTAAAAATTAATTACAAACTCTGACCTGACCACATGTAAATACTACACAAATGTAGCAAAGCAACTACATTTAGTAGAAATTTACAATCAGAAGGGTACAAAGTGTAACTTGCAAAGCGCGATTTTATAGCAAAAATTATGTGATAGTTTGCTGAACTGCAATGGTAAAGCATATTAATTTTCTGCCACCTACAATTGTGGCAGCACCTGGAGGGCAATAAATACAAGCTTAACTTCGTTACCTACTGTGTTGATGGAAATAAAAGGCAAATCAGCTACCTGGCGACTTTTCCGGGATTTGTTGTATCCATCCACCAAAATTTGAAATCTTGCACTCCAGTCGTCCTTTTTGTTGTCTGCCTTTATATTGGTCACGTCCACTTCGGTTAAACCAAAACAGTCTATTGCCATTTGTTCCATATTTTTCATGTTTATCTCCTTAACCAGTCTCCCCAGCTCACTGTGCGTCAGAATTGGTTCACTGCTTGGTTCAGGAAAATAAATTGGAATAAATTTATACGACCCCAATGCTTTGCTGATCTCGTGTTTTGCCACAATTCCTGAGTTGTCTAGTATGTTTGCCAATCGCTAAAACAGTAAAAGAGGTACATTTAGTAGAGAGTACATGTGGTCAAAATCTTTCAAACACTCCTAGCAATGAAATTAACAAACCGTCCCTCAAAATTGTAACGGTTTACCGGTTTATTATTCTTTATGTCCCTGTTCCTCCAATTAATAATAATATTTCTTTTCAATTCAGTGTCATCATCACATTCGTCGTCCATGTTCTCCACCTCCTGTTGTTCTAGTCCCAAGAAAATAACAGCGACGCTTTTTAAGGCTTTGGTCCTCATTTTGCTTACAATTTTCTGTATGTCCGCGACTTCCAATATATCTTTGTTCTCCATTGTCTGAAATTTAGAGGATAAAATGCTACTCATATACCACAGAATGTTTTTTATTTATTTCCAAATTTGTAGATTTATAGCCTATTTAACGAATTTATATTACAATGAAAAACATTTTTTGCGCGTGTAGCGTGTCAAAGATCATCATTCCTGTCTGTGTGGTCCATGGTCTTCACTTTATTGTTACCGCGCGCCACTTTCTTTCTAAGAATTGATGGGGTTTTCCTATTTTAACGCTGGAACAATCTCGGCTT
>JBCAUI010089991.1:0-19348 GCA_038406195.1 Haplosyllis anthogorgicola
ACATGATGAAAATATCTTAAATTTAGCCAAAATAATTCAATAAAAATGGTTTAAACAGTCAGATCTCTTTAAAATTTCATTTAAGCTGGATATAATTTATATTAACTGAATTAAATCCAATCCAATTTTACTAAATAATTGGCATTAAAAGAAAATCATCCTAATTATTTAAAATACTTTAATATTTTGAATATTATAACAATTAAACCATTAAAATTTAGCTCCAGATTCAGGCTTTAAAATACCATATCTTATGACTTAAAAATAATAACTCTTTCTATGATTTAAAATTGATAAACCATTTCAGTAAAATCATTGTAACTTCATTAATAATTGCAATTTTACAATCTAAAAATGGCAAAATGCTCATAAAATTATGTGAAATAAGTTGGTTTTGATCCCTTTTCAAAATCTCATTTTATTATGTTTTTATTATGTTTTTATGCATATTAACCCTTAATTATGAGGCCCTATTGAAGCCCAACATCTTTAATTGTTTATAACAAAATCAAACAACAGATTTAAAATATGAATATGTATTGAATCTTAATTAAAAACATTAATAAAATGTGTAAAATCACTAACCTGTACAATACACCTGTCTAGTGATATGTCTTTTGTACTCTAATTGTGTCTCTGGTACTTTAATTTTGATACTTTCAATCAAAATAAATTCCTACATTAAATTTTAGTCTTTACAAAAGACATCAGTAATCTTGTAGATGGAGGGCTAGGATCTAGCCTGATCTAAATACAGCTGGTATCCAGCTTATATAGTGCAAATTTTCCTTATTTAAGCTAATTTATTTTTACCAGACTTTCAGTAGACATGTTGCATATGTACAGGTGTCAAATTTTATGAATTATTTCATGGTATTAATTGCAATTTTTGTTTTATAGTTAAATTACTAAATTTTAATATTTTTGTACACAAAATAGTTCTGTGTGATGAGGTTTTACCCTGGTCAGTTTGTTATTGGTCATCTATGAGGTCATACCCCTGTAATAACAATTCCCTCAGGCATTTTTCACCTGTATCTGCTTCAAACTGCAGCTAGAATGATTGATATCCTGCTGACAAATTGGCTTCTCTATTAGAGAGGTTAAGCGACATGTAAATCTTTAGAATCTTTAGAGAAATTGAATGACACGGCAATTTACGTACAACAGGATTGTGTTTATTGGAATTCAGACTTTGTTGATCCAAAGGTGCGATGTTGATGGTAAGCGGCGCAGGCTAAATGTCATGTAAACAGGTTGTATTTAATGTTATTATCTGATAATTCAATCAGCAGACAACTCTTTGGCAATCCTAGATGTAAAGTGCATTAACTGTTTGGACAACTTTGGTTTGAATGAATAGCGAGTAACTTTATTACATCCAACACAAATATTGATGCAATACACTTAATGTTACCCTGATACCCAGTTGATTTAACAATTGCTTCAAACATAATTTCAAATTTCGTGCACCAGGTCACATAGTTTTTGTACAAATGATTTACTATTTTGTTAGCAGAGGTCCATTTTCGACGTCACTGACCAAAAGCTCATGAAATTCATATCAGTTTAGAAACGCTTAGAACAAGAGAAAGAACAAAAGAATTCCACGCCGTCCTCTTGATGTGCTATTGTTCCAAAAGTGAAAGGAATTTCATCCTCGGGCTGCTCTGGTTAGGACCGCAATTCCTACAGCTCCAATATATTGTTTTTATAGACATTTTGCTCATTTGTGACAGACCTTTCATGTAGAGCCCCATACCAAGAGAAATCCTACATCCAACAATGATGACATCCCTGTCGGGCTTTTTCAGACAGGATGGATTTGTCGTACACGCTCATCTCCACGTGCGTGCTATGATGCCTATGATACAAACAAAACCATCAGCAAAAGGTAAAAATTAAACTCTAAATTTATTTCTGGAAAAATAACAGTGTTGATTGAAAAGCATAGCCTTTCAAAAAGAATCTGCATTTGATTAATGTGAATCATTAAAGATGTGCAGACCTTACTTATTAATGAAGGATATGGATATTTACAATGGAAATGTTTTCTATGCAGCTAATATCCATACATATCCTACCCAGTCACCTGCCAACAATGACCAAACTAAGCTTATTGTTTTTTCATTATCACAGATTGATTACTGCATTCAAACAACTTCTTGGCACATAGAAGGCAGCCACTTAATTGACTTGATTATCTTGTTGTGAAGTCTTATAAAAGTTTGACCAAAATATTTTCTGTGCCTGTATTTAAATTTAGAAATAGAAAATGTCATTGATAATCGCCAGCTTGAGTTTCGTGTATCATGACATTTTCAGTTTTAAGCATTTCTTGACAGAGCCATTAGTTTCTTTGTTTTGAAATCAATGCACAATGTTTCACTTTTAGTGGAATGGGGCATTGATGCTTCTGCCAGTATGGGGGTGAAATAAAAGTTAAATCTTCTTAAATATGCAAGAAAGCAAGAAAAAATAGAACAAACATTCATTTTAATGTTATCTCTGACAAAAATATGTTTACCATTACCTGTCATAAGTGTTTATTATCCTGTGTTTGTTGCAGAGAAAATTACTAGATCACTCACCCATATTGATACCTAACAACCACTAATTGGTATTTCTCACCTGTTTTGCTGTATAAACCCAATGGACACTTCAATATGGCTTCACAGATAATAATATTCTGTGATTCTGTATAATTATCAATGAAACTTCCTAATTAGGAGATGACCTTGCCAACAATGTCACATAAATACCTTATTTGAGTGCTTTTCTCAGAAATATCACTGTTTCATACAAAAGGTCACTTCCTGCTATATTTACTATGATATCCTCCTTGACAATAGACATTATTGCTGTATATATTGTGTGATGAAAGTGGATTTATTACATAAAGTCTTTTCCTTTCAAGAAGGTAGTTCTAGATGGTAATTGTTGTAAGGGATGACTGCTGAAAATATACTGAGAAAAAATGTCACAGACCTCTTACCAACTTCAAAAGTATCTTAAAATGGAAATGGATGACAATCGTTCATGTAAGTAATACTGTTTGTGGGGTTTCAGGCAATTGAACAGTTAATAAAATTTATAGGCACAAAAGCTCATCTCTTCAGAGAAATTATTTTATGACAGTAGCATTTCATGCTGTCTTTTACTTGAATACATTTGAAACAGTTGAATACAAATAATGTATTAGAAAAACATCACCTTACGGGCCATTAACCTATGATATATTTTTTCAGGACTGTAAAACATCTGTTGTTGCCATAATGAAGAGTCATGTATAAATCTTTAATCTTCGGGGCATTTCTGTTGTATATCTCTTTCAGAGAATTCAAAGATTTATCATGACTGACTTGGTTTCATTACTTTTTTGAAATGGCATTCCTAAAATTCTGTAGGTTAACTTTGTTCAAAGTGAGCACAGATATTGCTTTGTTATTTGATATTACTAACTTTTTTCATTTTTTGCTGAATGTATTCTCACTGCTGTCACATTTTTCTCAACTACTGGAATACACTAGGGCCAAGATGCTTCTTTTAAATTATTTTCTGAGAACATAAATTGATCAACACCATACTGGGCAGATATACAGCGTTGAAACAGACAACCAAGTAGGGCAATCTTGCAGGTTCAGCTCAAGGTTAATATATAGAATAACTTGGGAGATAATATTTAAAGAAAATATATACAGTTTACATTTAAGGCATAATTATTTAAATATTGAGTACATGGAAGTCACCAGAATAAATGTGGCTCTAAGAGTACTTCCTAAATTAATAAGTACCTTTTCTGTGAAGGAAAAAAATATTTATAAGTAAATCATTACTGGAATAATTTTTTAATAAAAACTGATTTAAAGTATAAAACACCTTTTTTATCCTTTAAAATCTAGGCATACAGATATATATGAATGAAAAATATGTGTCACTATGTCCAATTAAAATATGAAGTCCATTTCATAGCTTGTTGTCTTCTTAGTGTCTTGTCAGTGTCACACATCAGGTGTTATTTTAAACAATAAGAAATAATGATTTCATATGTTAGAAGAACTCTTTTGCAGCAGTCAGTAAAATATTATAAAGTCTGTTTATTATTAAATTTGTATTTCAGTTATATGTATATTTATAGGTACATGTATAAAGAATAAATTTTTGGAATAAATTCATTTAATAAATTGAATGAATTAATTAAATAAATAAATTCATGAAATAAAGTCTTGTGTAAGTTTAACCACTGACGCACCAATGCAGTGACGTGCCGATGTGCTGACATGCCAACACACCAACACTATATGAGTACATGTGAATTAAAGTCTTGTCTACACGATGACATGCTGAACTGCCAACACTACATGAAATCATGTGACTTAAAGTCTTGTCTACATGCTGACATGCCAACCTGCCAACACTATATCAGTACATGTCACTTAAAGTGTTGTCTACACACTGACGTGCTGACCTACCGACTGATTGTATTGAATAGTGTATAAATGAATGGAATAAATTGGGTGAAGAAATATTGGACTGAATTCTACACCTAAACCGGTTATACATTGACCAAAGAGGAGTGATCCCCCTTAAAACGCAATATCATGTTACAGGATCACACTGCATGCATTGTGTCATGCCCCAGTTCTCACCTCACACCTAATCAATTGTCATGTCATGATGCCCTACTTCACAGGACTTTGTTTATATTTTGGTTGGTGTCAGTGCATTGAGGTGTCACACCAGGTGTCACCGTCTCGTAAGGAGAAATCCGTAAATAGAAGGCAGTATGAATATGAGTGGACGGATTTTACTGCATACTCAGACACTTTATTTTATTTTTCCCACCAATTAGCCATTAAAATTTTCGCCTATGTACATAAGTTTAGGATTAATCATTGTAGATGCAGTTCGAGATTAATAACTTTAGAAATAACAAAACCTCAAACTGTCTCAAACGAATGGTGATGCATAATGTTTAATTGTTCCCAAAATGGAGACTTTTCCATGTCGACTGCGTTCATCATACTGACATTTCCCATCACACAGATTGGAAGAATTGATTTGGCGTGTGTTAAGTTATGCTTTTCTGAAAAAAAAAAATTCCTGAAGTAGCTTGGTTTCCTTTGATGCCAGTGAACTTGCTGTCATCATTTAGACTGATACAAACTCATTCTCCAGTCCATTGCTTTTTAAATGCTACCTCACACATAATTACACGTCTACGCAGGAAATGGAAATGTCTCTACACCCAGATTAGCATTTAGAATCCCTATTTCCACTTGATGAGTCTGCAAATTTCTTTGCGTTCGAAACCTATGGTGCATGTTATAACATTTAACGTATTTGCCAGATTAAATACATGGATGTTCTCAAAAGTAAATTTAAAGAGATTTGCAATTAAAATGAAGGTCAAGCGTTAGCAGTTATTTATGACAGCAGGTGTTATCTGTGACACTCATTCCTCACTCCAGACCCCGAACCTAACTACCAATCTGAGTACCGCACAAGTGCTAACTGCCCACACGGGTCACATTTCCACATATGATGTACGATCTCGTTTGACCGAAGTAGATATCACGTTAGCGTTGCGTATTGCCTTTTTGTATTTGAGAAATATTTTAACGTAGCCTGGGTAAGGCCATTTGTACTAATTTACTTATAAGTGTCCAAGGGTGAAATTATAAGACACGAGCGGTATTGCCTTAGACTGTTTTATTGAGTGCTGAACGTATGTACATGTACGTGGTCGTGTGTTCCCGGCAGCACTGGCTGCTTACTGGCTGGGTTGACCTTTATACTGATGTGGTTACCAAGGCTACGGCTAAACAGAATAGACCAGCCGTAAGTCCCTAGATTGACCAGAGACGTTGCTTGGTTATTCGGCGGGAAAGAGGGCAGGTTGTTACACTAACAAAAGTCACCGCTAGACAATAAGAAAGGATGCAACATGAAACACTGAAAAGGCAATAAAACTAAAAAAACATTTGGTCGGACATTCAACAGCTGTGGTGTTTAAAAACAGAATGCAGTATATTTCTCAACCGGTGTAGCGCAGATGTTTACATAGAAAACTAAAGAAATGTAATTTGAAGAGTGAAATGACAAAGACCCACAAGCCAAACACTCGGTTAGTAGGTCAACACTAGTAACAAATTGTGTTGGTTACAGAACAACTGTTCGTTGATTTTTAATCTAGTTTACAAATATACATCATGAATAGAATTTTTAGTGAATAATAAGATTTATGTTGCATACATTGATCAGTAGTAAATTTGTTTTACCGCGACATAGTAAAGGCAGGTGAATAAAACCGAATTGACAGACGATATTTTTGTTTTACAGCGATACGCGGAGGTCGTACCATCTGCTGTGCCGGATAGTTACCGTTGAAAATGGTTGTACTGTGAATACGTCTGACAGGGGCTCTCACGGAATTTGAAGCAATTTATGGGCCTCTCCGTGCGGTTGATACACTCAGAATCAAGACACTTTTGGAAGTAAATCCTTTGTTAAACTACTCGACAAAATGGAACACTTCAACGTGTAGAATAATGTTTGTTGTGAGAAAGTCGTCCTTAAACATAAATTCGTATTCGTAAAAACTAGCCACATAGTTCAAATAGAAACATTACCTTACATTTCATTATTTACAGATTATGAGAAGAGGAGTTTACTGTGCACTCATTTCCAACCGTTTCCAAGTTGACCGTATTTACAACTTAATAATTTAACAATCACGATTCAATGCTAATAGATTTAATAAACAATTAATGAAGTCAATAATCTACAGCTTAACTTTCAAGCATCTAATTAAATTCAGCAAAAGTAAGAAGAATTCAATATCTATACCGTGCGCTCACGTAGACTTGTACGAGTATTTCTTGTATCATTTTGAAATAATTTTGTCGTTGATTTGTAAAAGTGAAGCAAATATTTCGAAATCTGATATATTCTCTATTTTGATATATTCTCTTTTACACATTTTCGTAAGTACTCTTATCTTACTCTGAAATATGAGATACAGTTCCCTGGAGAATTGAAAATGGAGCAGTTGTATAGCGCGTATAATCTTAGATGATACCAAAAGATCCAAGGTATAACTTTGTCGGGAAATCAGGTCGATTATTCTTTCAAACTTCTTGTGATGTATCAACCAATATTTTAGCACTATTCCCAGTTTTTTTTATATTCTCAGGTCCCTAGATTGTCAAACGTTTTTATTCGAGTAGACTTTTTGTCACATAAACTAGATGACGTCGCAAAATAAGATTTTTTTTTACCTGGCGGATAAAGCACAGTCTATCGCGCCATGCCAGCGTAGACATCGACCGCCCAACTCATCTGTGTCTTCCAAATTGAACTAGTTTCATGCTTTGTGATTGACTTTGGGCTTCCGGAGTACATTGCCTAATTAACATAATGTATTTGACCATAACATTCCCGTGTGAGATGGAGGATCAGTCGCCCAAATTTGAAAATCCAGACGTATTACTGTATCTATCAGTACAGTCTATCAACCCTACGCGTGATACCTACACGAGCATTTAAACACACGTTAAGGTGTCTCACACAAAGGACTCACAAAAGGTCTGCGAAAGGGCTCCACAAAGAATCTCAAAGCCGAACCGAACATGAAAGAACGAACAAAATTTGATTCTTATTTTGAACATCATTAAATACAAGTCATTACAGGTACAAATGCCGGTAAAATAAGTTTAGTTTTGGATAAGCTCAAAATCTATTTGTACCAATTCCATTTGTGGTCTTGATTAGTGCAAATATTAGGTACATATGTTTCCTTACGTGAGTAAAAACACATAGTTCATACGACTACAATGACTTTGCAAAGTTAAACACGACGAAAATGTCACTAAAATGAGTAAAATGGGAAGTTTTGAACACACGTTTAGTTCCCACAATAGCTCATAGCTGAACAGAATGTTAGCTCAACTAAATTAAATTCCTGACACGAGGTGTCCCGTGGGAAGAGCTGTCCACTTTCTGGTGAAAACATTTTGGTTTTGTACAAATACGTTTGAAATGGTAAGTTTGTGGAGAAAATATACAGTCATTTCATAACGCAGTGTCATTATTTTCCTTTACCCTTGGTATACTCATTTTGTGACCGCATTTACACTTTGTTCTGCTTCCATAATGCAATATTAGTAGAGCATTTATTTGATTAAATAGGTCCGTTAGAACATATCAAATACTTTCATAGCAAATTTGTTCAGGAAAGGTTGAACGATAATGATTAAATTTCTCAAAAATCAATTGTGTACATACTATATGTCTTCACGTCTAGTATTTCTTATTAATTTGTAACAATAAAAATAATGTTATTCTGTTGGTGGAAGAGACCAAAAGCTTTGTTGGATACAAAGTAGATCCTCATTCTTATGCTTTTCTTCACAGGTAAAGAGTATCATGGACGGTAGTAGTTTACAATAGCAAATAATGGAATCTGTCAATGTCGATCACCATTTAATTCAGCGAGAGTAACATTTATTGGACCAGGGCCCATTTGTGGGGCCACTGGTTACCCCTGTTTTGGACTTCGAGTTACCCTCCGCCTGAGTTTCAAAGCCCGGGTGGATCTCTTGCCTTCACTATTACTTGCTTGCGTGCGATATCTAGTGCTGTACCTGCATTTTTCGCCAACAGAGGTAAGCGTGTATTCCTCAGCGCTCAGAAAAATACCAGTACACAGAAGTCGTATCAGAAGTTATACAAAAGCGCATCAAAGGCACAGCGTGAAATTCTTTCCTTCTCTCCTTTGTTCTCTTCGTCTCCAAAATTATACGAGTTTTGTGTACTGCAACGTGAATTCCACCCGCCCTAAACCTTATGCAATTTTTTCTTTCGCAACAGGGATGACTTTTTAATTATGTTATGAATCCAAAATTGAAATCTGCATGTTGTTCGGATATTTTTATTATCATACGAAGGATAATGCAATGATTAACTGCGGAACATTTTGATTGCGCCTTAAAAATAGTATAGATTTCGTATTATACTAATGGAAGCTCTCGAACTGCACGAAATACTAAATTCATCAAATGCTTACAGTCTGCATATTAGAATGAAGCTTCCATTGATCGCCAACTGTTCTCGTTGAAGGAATATTCACATCACATAGTTCTTTTATCTGGTTTGTCGTGCAAATTCTAAATCATCAAGAAATACACTACCAAAAACAAAAAGTGGGGATATTCATGTTTCACCTTTTAAAACATACAATTCAAATTCAATTATCTTCTGAATTCTATTTAAGTAAGAATTTTCCACATACTTCTTCAACCACGAGAATGACCTTGCTGGCCCAAGTTGGACTGCAGAGACAGGCAAGGGTTGCATGAACTATATTGAAGCATGCATAATATCCTCATTTTGCTTTTCACACAATAGATGTCTAATACGAAATAAATTGTTTATATTGAATAAGTCCAATTATGCTATATTTTCTTATTGAACATCATAGAACTAAAAATAGAATATAAATAGGAGCTTAGATATTGTGTAACACACTGCTCGTATACCTTTGCTCCGATTGACGGTGTGGAGTTTGCACCGTGTAGTGTTACACCGTGCAGTGTAACTTTTCAAGTAGAAATACATTGTCTTTAAGCTGACATGCTTTCAATATTTAGCAATAATAACTCAGACAATACGAACTAAAATTATTGAATTTCACACAGCACAGTGGTTGTACAATATCATCCCTTTCATGCAGTGTAAAAACCGTTTTGTAATCATACATTTTTAAGCATATAAATACAGCACTGTGCATTTTAACCAGTTTGGCATACAGAGAACCATAGTGGGACTCACTTCTTTAATTTTACTGTTCATAATAAAACAAAGCTTATAGTATTTTGTTGTTGAATGGTCAACCAACCAACAAACCAGGCCACGATGTATATTTCATAAGGCTTATTGATGTGTATAACTTCACGATTAAGCCTAAGAAACACAGATTGGTCTGTTGTCAGTCTCTTTTTTTCTCTCCTGTCTGCAAAGCAGAAAGTGTGCTTCTATTGACAGACATAGAAAGTCAGCCTACATTATCGTCATGTCAGGAGAGACCATGTAAACTATATTCGTGCTATATTCGTGAACATTTGCGGTAGTTAACATGAGTAATTGTACAGAAAATGTATCGTCCCGAGGCATGTTGTTGGAAGTCTAACTGTTGCTCTTGAATAGGAGTTTGGAGTTTCAAAGAAGGTTATTGCGGATTGGAATCCTTCATTAGGCATTGTCTGAGTATTCTTCCGTTCCTTGTCTCTAACTGTAGAGATACTGGAATCTTTTGAAAATGAAGCTTTTTCATCAATTTCACAAAGATTTCTACTGTTTTAACTTACAGCAGTTCAAATAAATGTAAAGTTCAGGTAAGTTACTTAACGGTGCATAGATCTTTGTAGTATTTAAAACAAATATCAATGCATTCAATGATTCAAAGAAAAATTACATGATTCACTGCAAAATTTTGTTTGATCCAACGTAATATTTGTAGAGATGGTTCCCCTTAAAATATTTACTCGGATAAAATATTTTACGAACAAATGTTACATAAAAAATAACCTAGGTCTACCCAAACAGTGCCAACATGGCTGAAAAGTATGGTCAATTTACGAAAAATACATTGCCGCTGTGAATTATTCATACTGAATCATACCAACCTGGTTACTTCAACTACAAAGATTCTATTCGAAACCATTGACTGCCAAGGATGACGCTTGACAGCATAAACGAGAGAATTACCCGGGCAGGCCGGGTAAAATGTTTATCACGCTTGGAATAACAAACAAACAAAATGGCTGCCAAGTACATCCCATAATAAAAAGAAAGAAAGAAATTTCTCCCATGATCCTTTGCAAGTGGCTGGTGAGGTGGCTTGACCTTGGACCAGATGCTGGCATAGCCCAATGTATGCAGATAGACTCCCCCCCCAGAAGAGGCAGATGGCAGGTGAAGTGTCCTGGCCTTGCACCATGCTGGCACAATCCAATGTGTGCAGACAGGTCTATCTGCAGTCAGACCCCCCCCCCCTCAGGAGAGGCAGGTGGCAGGTGAACCAGCTTGACCTTGGACAATGCTGGAACAACCCAATGCATGCGTATGCACCCCCACCCCCCAACGAACATGGTACTTTTTCATAGCATTCTATAGGCCTACAGGAAATTGTGTTACTTCCAGTTTCACTTCAATTCTAACCTAATCTTTACATTGACTATAACTAGCAAGTAATATCTCAGTAAAATATGTACATAGACATTTGAAACTTGGTACAGGGGTAGATTAGGATACATAGGTGCCATTCTGTTACAATGCATTTTTATCCCATTTTGGACCACTTTTCTCCAAAACCTTGATATCTCAGATACCGTTCTGAATATTATGGGATAGAAAAACATAAAATGTTGATTTTCACTGGGAAAAAGTGACCGTAAAGGCTTGAAAGTCCCAGCATATAGGTTTTGGGGTGTGCCAAATCCAAAGGTTGTGGAATTATTTTTTACATTCAGTGGCAAAATTGTTTCAAACTGCATTATAAAACATTGGTCAAATCCTTTTGGGAGATATGGAGGGAGGGGGTGGATAGGGGGGTTCCAAATTTGATGTCCGTTTCATCAAATTCTCAATATTAAGGGGAGAAATGATAACTATCTTGAAAACTATTGACAGTACAGACTTTTAACCTGCACCAATGCAATTGGCATGTCAAAATACATTTAAACATGGATTCTGGCAATATCAGAGCTGTTTTTTTGGGTGACAAGTCAATTTTTACCCCATTTTGTACCACTTTTTCCCAAAGAACTGCAATATCTCAGGAACCACTTATCATAGAGACATGAAACCATTGCCAAAAGATTCAGCATGCCCCAAAACCTACATGCAGGGACTTTCAAGCCATCTTTGGGCATGTTTTCCCAGTCAAAATCAGCATTTTCTGTTTTTAGCCAGTCCCAATTTTACACCCTGGTAGATTTTCTTAATTTTGACAGGGAAAGAAGCATTGAATGGGTTGGAAATCCCCGCATATAGGTTTTGGGGCATGCCAAATCCAATGGTGGTGTTTAGAAGTTTCTAGGATCAGCCATTTCTGAGATATGATAGTTTTTCTTGACTTTAAGTCAGAACATGTAGTCATAGAGTTCTGAAACTTGGTATAGGGATAGATTAGGATCTAAGAAGCACTACTGCATAGGTCTCATTCAATTACAATGCATTTTACCCCATTTTGGACCACTTTTTCCAAAAAAAACCTGTAATATCTCTGGAACTGTTTATTAAAGAGACTCAAAACCACCAGCAAAAGATTCAGCACACCCCAAAACCTATATGCAGGGATTTCCAATCCATTTCAATGCTTTTTTCCCTGTCAAAATTAAGAAAATGTACCAAGTTGTAAAATTGGGACTGGCTAAAAACTGAAAATGTTGATTTTGACTGGGAACAAGTGCCCAAAAATGCTTGAAAGTCTCTTCATAGAGGTTCTGGGGCATGCCAAATCCAATGGTGGTGGTTAGAAGTTTCTAGGATCAGTGGTTTCTGAGATATGATAGATTTTCTTGAATGTTTGCTGGAAAATGCAGTCATAGAGTTCTGAAACTTGGTATAGGGATAGATTAGGATCCCAGGAACACTGCTGCATAGATGCTCTTCCATTACAATGCTTTTTTTAACCTTATTTTGGACTATTTCTAAAGTCATTTCCTAAATATATCCCAAAATGCATTTTGTATTACAAAACACTGCATAATATACACGCATATGAACTCTCCATGATGTCTAATTATGAAATATTACTATTCAAAGTGTGGATGCATTACTTCAATGGCTGATATTTGTGGATTTAAGTTTGAAGTCATTCCTCATAAACTGTTCTAGCCACATGTGACCCTAATTGTATTGCAATACTTGACATAATATACATGCAGATTAACTCTCTATGATGTCTAAATATGAAATATTGCTATTCAAAGTATGGATGCATCAGTTTGATTGTTGATATTTGTGGATTTAAATTTGAAGTAATTCCTCATAAAACAGTAAATTTATTAGTGTCACCAAAAACAAAAGCACAGTTTTCCTGTTAGGTATTAAAGTAGTGAGAAGAAGAAAGGAAGAAGGGGTGGATCTGCACTTTGCACTGAACAACCTCTGAATTTTGGGGAGGTCCATCTGCAGTTCATGCCACCTCAGCTAAGGGGGAGGGGTCTGTACGCCCAGTTATGACTCAATAGCAAAACCGCCTTTCCTTTTACAGAAGTCTATCAGCGCAAAGCGTGATAGACTAATAAATGGCACTGGTCGGAAACAAATTTTTACTGTATTTATCGGCACCTTTATAGAAGGCAAGGATACCAGCGAAAATGCACGGTGACGTTTCTTTCTGATTTTTTTGGAGCAGTACTGGGCGCAGTGAGTTTTACATTTACAAAAGAATGTCAAGGAAAGTTAAAGATGCAAGAGTGGTCCAAATGCCCGCACCATGCAGCGAAAAGGAAAATAGTCAAAATATGCAGAGGTGATCCATGCGTGGAAAATTAGAAAGAAATGTCACCATTAAGTACTTAAAAAAATCACATTGGTGACATTTCTTTCTAATTTTTAGTCAACGTCTACACTGCCCCTACATTTCTTCTTATTTTTTCTCGCCGCATGGCGCAGGCATTAATACCACTCTTTGCACTGGGCAGCCATTGCAGAAAAGTTGACCAGGACCAGGGTATTTCAGACAGTTCTGTGAAAAAGGTGAACTGGTGAACCTCGCCTAATTCCAGGAAACGTCACCAATCATGATAAACTTCAGTCTCGGGAATAATCTGCAAATAACTGACTTTCAAATAGTCTAGTTTTCATTAGCAATAACAAAATGGCTGTTTTCGATGATTATTCTTGTTGCTTTTTAAAAAAATATAATAATAAGTTTGAAGTATTGTCCTGTTAATTTTTATGGCGGGAAAGTTTGGTGAATTTGGTGCTGTCATCTGTTGATGACTTTTAATATACTTTAACACAAGGTGGCGCTAGTTCTGGTCGTTTTGACCAATGAGAATACGTTTAACATAAAAGCTTCGGATGTACTTCCGAAAATTTCATTATTTTATTTTTTTGATAAAATTTTTTATTTTAAACCCATTTAAATGGGAAGATGGCTGTCTTTCGGACAGATCCTTGTGGTGTTGTGTGTATGATAATAACCTACATCTGTGTAGCGTACGCAGATTATGTGGTTATCAGGCATATCGTCATACCGACCATGTCTGATTCGTAAGTGTGATTCTTGACTCAAAAATTCCCAAGTCTACCGCCCCCACCTATATCATCAACTGCACAGGCAATTCTTCGACAATCGAAACATGTTGAATTTAATCCTTCAACTATCTGGCTGAGATCTTGTCCATAATTGGTCCGTAAGTCTAAGTTTATGGGACTGTTCAAACTTGCCTTTTCAGTGTCAGACCCCAGTAAGTCTGGATGCCCAGGTATTTTCGATAAGACTGGTTAGGGGCGAACATTGGATACATTATTTCCTGAAATTCCATAATGTGGTAACTGCACTGTGCCTAAACATCTTTATTAGTTGTGGCCCCTCAGAGAAAAAAAACAGTACAGTGTAACTCATCACGGACGACCAGAATTTCCACGCCTACCCCACCATATTCGACCTTACATAATTGCATACACCTGTCCGTGGATAATTCGATTTGGGATAAACCCACATCCCTGATAATTCAATTGAAATTTCTGCATCACCCCATATTGACCATTACGTTATCTTACTCAGATAATTCAGTATCCCTCAATTTGATAGAAAATTTCGCGTCTAATATACTTGTATCGAATTATCCGGGGAAAAACGTAATTTGAAACTGTCTTGTGCGAACACCAACCCTTGTGACCATGTAGCCTTCGACAAATATGGTCGCCTTCGACAATTTTCACTACCGTAAATGTCCAATTCATGGCGCATGCACGATCCACTTATTTTCAGATGTGCGCCTCATTTAATGGCCCTAACCATTTTTGATGAGGCAAACTTATTGTCCTTCTGACTTTTATCAACACTAAATAGGTTGAAAGAGCTATATTTATGCTTGTGTGAAGTTAATTAACAAAATTTCCCCTCCCATACATCTGAAACTGTTGAAGTAAGATGGAAATAAAGCCCTCTGCCTACATGTTGACAATGAAAAGTGTGGCTACAAGTAAAATTGTAAATGTAAATCTGCTAAGCAAATGGAGGTGCACCATAATTAGGGCATGTGACATGAATTGGACATTTACGGTATTATGTTTTCTCGTTCTAGCCTGTGGGGAGCATTCAACGTGGTACTCTTTAACACGGTGATATTCCTGATGGTGATATCTCATTTACGGGCTGTAGTCTCGGACCCTGGAATTGTACCGTTGCCAAAAACTAACATCGACTTTTCTGACATGCATTCTGGTCAGAAGAAAGACAGGGTAAGAAAGGCTGTTACACATCCGCCATATTAATACAACTCGGGCATGGAGGTTTAAGTTAAATGTTTACAACAAAGGTACATGTGTGTACTAATAAAATGTATACGTGCTTTATTCCAAGAAACTGTACGTTTTATTGCATAATCAGGCAAGAAGTGCACTTGTCCCATGGTAATTAGATGTAGTTAAATAAATAAAAATATTTTCCAACGATTCACAAATGACGACACTTTTTGATAAATTGTTATATTCAGTGTCTTCTTCCATAGCAAGATACTCGTGGACCAAAAAAGGATTCAAAACTATACATGTACATGAAAGTTGGAAAGATATTTTACTTTTTTCAGGAGAATAATGACTGGACGGTTTGCATGAAGTGCGAGACATATCGGCCGCCCAGAGCACATCACTGTCGCATTTGTAGGAGATGTATTCGTCGCATGGACCATCACTGTCCATGGTGAGTCATTTCAACAATAATTCTGACAGAAAAAGCCTGCATTCTTCAATGCTACTTGCATTATTGTGTAGTAGACATCGTGTGAAGAGGACGTCTTTTCGGACAGACCATTTTATTCGTATGGAACGAACATTCGTTCCACATTGTTAAAAAAATGCATAACGAAAGCATTTCTTTGTCTAAACTACCGGTACAATATCCTATTCCAGGGTGAAAATGGATTTCAAATCTAATATCAGATCTGAAATGATTACAACGGGTATGCACAAAAGACACAAATTTATATATTCCGATCGAAGCCATGTATTAATATCAGAAATTATTTTTAATTTCAGGATAAACAATTGTGTTGGTGAATTTAACCAAAAGTTTTTCATACAGTTCTTGTTTTATGTCGGTAAGTATAAAAAGAAAATCTTGTAATCGAATGAAGAAATTCATTTCATAGCCCATTAGTATTAAACAATAACATTAATGTACATGTTTATGGGGACTTTCAGTAATAACTTATTAATTTTGCAGGTATATGTAGTATTTACTCGATGGCACTTGTTATAACAGCATGGGTAATCGACCCAAAAGGGAGAAGTTACGAATCACGCCACGAAAGAATGTAAGTAATTAGTATTGTGAAGTTAACAATAAGCGTACGTGTACTTTAAATTAAAAATATCATCCCGTAGATTTTTGTTTTGTCACCACAAAGGCATCTGTTTGTGTACTGTTAGTGAAGAAATCACGATATGTGTCCTTTTTGTTAAAGTCTTGTCTCAAAAATCACATTTAATTGCACACTGTTACATGCACAAATTATATATATAATCCCAGAAATATGTACACTAAACTTTGTACAAACCCCTTGGACTTGAATTTGGAAGTGTTCCCCAAAGTATGGTATCATTTTGCTTCGAGAAAGAGCACATCAGACACAGTACAGTTTGATCTTCACTTTGGTACATGTGTCATTGAGTATAAGATGTAGGGTATAAAATTTTGATTGTTTAGCCAAAATACATAGGCTTTTATTAAAAAATAATAGGACTACAACGAATAGGTAAGTGGTTATTTTGTAGCATGCATTTCAAAGACTAATGTCATGTTTCTCATACCTAATTTAATGCCCAGAAAAATGAACAAAAGAATCCTTGATTTAAGGTTTACTCTTGATAAAGGTGTTTTAAAAGAGTTTCTAATTTTTGCCATAAAAGTGTTTTGAAAAGACTTGCTGAAGTATTTTTTGCATGCACTAGAACTACGGTAAATTTAGCCATACACGACTTACATGTTCGCTTCTGAATTAAATTTTTAAGGGTAGACACAGGTGCCCCTGCTTAGCTCGACCACAGTTTTGTCGTAAGTGTGATTTATGGCTCATTTGGCATAATTCAGTGCTCGTACTCGGTGCTTTAATAAAGCACAAGTGCTTTAAAGTGAGTTATTTTAATAAGCCTGCTTTATTTTACCCTCAAAGTGCTTTAAAGTGTTTTATTTTGCAAATCTGGTGCTTTATTTTTGAATTCATTATGTTTATCGACTTTGATGAGTCCAAAATGTTTTTGCCATGCTTCACTCAGCATACAACACATGGTGTAATTCCATTATAAAAACACTTTGTCTAAAAGTACCAATATTCAATATTGAATATCTATTACAATCACATTTGCTGTTTGGGAATTGGATACAAACTTACCTGGCTAAGTGTTTAAAATACAGAAGCCATGCAAAATTTTAGAGGAAATTTTATTTTACTGTGCTGTGAATGTAGTTACTCTTTCTATTATAAGCCAATTAACTATTATTATCAAATAAAAAGAGAATAGCATTGTACCTCTTTTAAATATTTAGAATTTGCAAAGAATAAGTATCAGTAAATTATCAAAGTATCCATGT
This sequence comes from Haplosyllis anthogorgicola, assembly GCA_038406195.1. Taxonomy (NCBI): domain Eukaryota; kingdom Metazoa; phylum Annelida; class Polychaeta; order Phyllodocida; family Syllidae; genus Haplosyllis; species Haplosyllis anthogorgicola. The sequence continues at coordinate 17,834 of JBCAUI010089991.1, forward strand.
GAAGTTTTGTATTCATAAGCAGGATACTACCTAAGAATGGTATGGCATCCTAACAATAGGGATTCATGTCCTTACAAGTAGTTTGGGCAGACACGTTAAAGAAGTTTAAGTCAGTAGTAATCTTTGTAAATAACCTTAGTTTATGTTTGCTTGGTATGTTGTATATTAAACATTTAGGTAGAAATGGGCTCATCCATATAATTCTTGATTCCTGCAGTATAACTGAATGGATTGTGACAGAAGTCAGACTGAGTCAATATTAATTCTATGGCACACAGATATTCTATCAATTAATTTTGACTGAAAAGAGGTAGAAACGCTTTGGTTCATGTGTGGGACAAGGGTCCAGGGACCATGTAGATGCATGACATAGCGCCCTTGAATGATATTAGACATTTGCCAATTTTGGGCATTTTCTGTAAAATAACAGTGTCCATGTAATCCTGGCCCTTCCAAAAGAGAAATGCCCCTCTGATCATTATTGAAGTAGGTAAAAGGGTAAATAAGTCTAGTGGTGCCAATTAAAAGTGCTTTATTTTTCTTGGAAAGTGCTTTATTTTTTGAAAACGTAAGCTTTATTTTTTCACTTTATTTTAAAAAATCGAGTACAAGGGCTGATAATTGCCAAAGAGCCTATAGAATCATGAATTGTCCGTCATCGTTGTCATCATTGTTGTTGGTGTTGTTTGTGCACACTCACCCAGAGCACACTGTTGATCATAGAAACTTGATATCTTGCACACATATGCACCTATGTCCTATCTCAAAGCCTAGCAAAAATGTTGCTGTGACCATTATTCTCAAATTGGCAGCCATATTTGTTTTTTTCTGTGAACCGTCTCCTGGAAATGCAATTGATGATACAGACTTCATATTTGACAGCCTTATGCATCTTTATACCCTCTTTATTTCCTGTGAAAGTAATATTGATGCCACCAATATTTGCAGTTTGGCAGCCATATTTGTGTTTTTCATGGGTCACTTATTTGGGATTTGATTGAAGACACTTTATTTGCATCCATGTGATATTGTAACCTGTATGTTGTCTTAGTTAATGATGATACCAAATGAGCTCAGGTCCATCTGGACCTATTTTTTATGTATGGTAACTCGAACTCCGTTAACGTTAAATCTTTGGATTCTTCGAGCTAAGCAGGAAACATACAAAATGTGCTACTTCTTGTAAGAACATAAAGTTCATGTACATTGGAGTCGCAATCTTCTGGTGAAACATTATTTCTCTTCAGATGTGTAGCCATGCTTCAAAGTATTGAAAAGGAGTTATCTGTACCTTAATTATGTCAAACCACCGACTTAGAAAAACTACATGAGAATTCCTATCTTCAGCGAGACCAGACTGTTCTATTTGTTGGATTACGTTAGGATATTTTTGAGAGCGGCGATCGGAAAAAATTGACTTTGATGTACACTCCTCCCCGGATATATCGATATTTTTGGCGCGGAAAAAAATATCGATATAAGCGGGATATCGATATAAGCAGAATCGATATAAGC
>JBCAUI010090102.1:0-19347 GCA_038406195.1 Haplosyllis anthogorgicola
TAGGACATAGGTGCATATGTGTATAAACTATGAAGTCTCTATGATCAATAGTGTTCTCAGGGTGGCTGTGCACAGACAAAGACAATGCCGCCGCCGATGACAACGACGGACAATTCATGATTCTATAGGCTCTTTGGCAATTATGCCGAATGAGCCAAAAAACAAAACAAAACACAGGCGAAAAATTTAACACCGACGAAAATCTTGATTCATGAATTACCTGTCGATGAGGTGGAATCTTAAACGATTTAAATACGTATTATAATTACACACCTAGAGCTAGCAGAACCCGCCCTGCACTTATTTGCCAAATATTTTCGAATAATTTTTAGCTTAAGCTAAGCTCAGCAGCCTTGAAGATTTTGTTGAAAAATCATTCTGGTTGTCGGTGAAAGCAAAATGCAATGCTATCTGCTTGTGCATGTATGTGTTAGTGTACGATCATTTTGCTTTATTTGAAACTCCAAAGTGCGAAAAAGTTCGAACTGAAAGGTTAATTTTATAATAGAAACCCTTGTGATGTGATGACCTGTAACTAGTGAGCTGCGCTGGCCGAATGGAGAATGAGAACCACTCAGAATCAATCAGACTTCGACTGTCAGCTGCATAATTTCAGTAAATCATGGCCTCACCACACCAAGGTGTAAAATTGGTACCAGCGTATGCTGAGAGCAATTTTGAACGTGTCCAACCTCGAATGCTTCAATCACCTCAAGAACTCACATCAAGGTTGGGCGAGTTCTCTGCTGGAGTTAAAAGCCTGTGAATCGTCTTTTATTAGCAGTGCTGCCAGAAAAGGCGGCAATTAAGTCACACAACTGTAACTGACCTGTGACGTAAACGAGTCGTCAGGGAGCGGCGTCTCCATCGCCATGTTCATATCGTAGTCTTTACGGAAGTCGGTGAGCAGGAGACTGTGACGCTGCGTCTTGTCGAGAACCCGCGGGTAGTGGAACTCCCGCCTCTGTGGCGTCACACCTACAAACACACAATACATGTACATTTTTTCCAGTAACATTGTTCATCTCAGAGTCATATAAGAACATTGCTTTTGCTTTAGCTTTGGAAAATGATTGGATCTCTATTTAGTTTAATGTAGTGGCCACATCAAGCGACAAAGCTTCCTGAAGCTTGGTGTAGCCGAGACCTTACAGCAGCCTATAAACGGGGCGGGGTGATATCGGGTTCAAAAAAATGCTAGAAAATAACTGTTCCCCACCTGTCGGCACGTCTTTGGTCAGATCCTCAACCAGGAACTTTTCTACATCCTGGTCTCGTTTTCCCAGATCGGCTGATACAGATTCCGACCAATCAGCGATGGCTTTCCTACTCTGTGCGAGATTACTCTGTTCTGCACCAATAAGAGACGTGAGCTGCGTCTGCTGCTCTGATTGGCTCATCTTTATCGAATCGGTGCTTTCCGAGTGTTGCGACTGTAATTTCTAAAATAAGATAAACCGTGATGTTAACAGTTAGATTACAGGAGGTTACAACCTGAAGTTGCAAGTTGTGAAGAGAAACTTATCATCTGTAATGAGAGGATATTTTTTTCTACCTAGGTTGTACTGTAGTGCAGCACATGTGCGAAGAATCAACATGGGCACCCTGTAGTGTAGCATATGCACGCTAGATTCACAATAGTAATTAGCCTTGTTAACCCCTTCATCTGTAACGTGACTGCTGAAGTTGCACCTCAACCCGTCTCTCCTGCCAACATTTAATTCGCCTGGATATACTGTATTTTGTATAAAATTCACACACTGTTTACCTGTGTGTTTGTGAGGTGAGTATGAAGGTCGGATTTTTGTTGTGCACCGTGCTTCTGTAACATCTCCACCAACACGTCAGTCTTACTTCGGTAATCCTGTAACACAAAAGATTCAATCAACGTATTCAGACTGAACACTATTCTCATTACAGTTCAGACATTCCTATTTTCAATTACGATATAAACATTTCATATAGTGCGTATCCAAAAGAAACTCTATGGTTCTCTATTCACAATTTATCCCTGTTCCAGTATCATCTTCTTGTCACGTAGCAGAATGAAACGGAACGTCATGTTTTATTACTCCACTTGATACCTTTCCATTGCACAATGGTTATCTTGTTTAACCAGTTGTAATAAATTAGTGTGGCCCTCAAGACAGGTTCTACTGTAATCGACATACTGCGGTACCGCACCTCTTGTGTTTGTGTGGAGAACGTCGAGACGTCTTGTTGTAACGTGTTGTGCTTCTCCAACAAATCATCGAGTCGGCTGCACATCTGTGTGAAGCGAGAAAGATGAACGTGTTAAACATTACAAGTAGACTACACTTACAGCGTATCTCCATGCTAATTTTGGTATGTTTGGATTGCATTGAGCTTCCCGTGAGCGTAAGCCTCATTGGTTTAACATTATGCACTGTTAATCGTACAAAAAGTCAGGCCTACACGCATACCTGTGTGTTGGCTGTCTGTAGTGTCTGACTGTGACTGTCAGTCTGTTCTAACAGTGGGTTCTACATCTATAACACATACCTGTGTGTTGGCTGTCTGGAGTGTCTGACTGTGACTGGCAGCCTGTTCTAACAGTCTGGTTTTAGCACCGTTTAGTTGGGTCGAGTATTCGCTGTGATTGGCTGTCGCACTCTCCAGGAACTTCGTTGTGGTCTGTTTACCAATCTCCATACTCTCACACAACTGACAAAAGAAAAGCATAGATCGATAAAGTATAGGCCTCTCGCATAGTTTTTTTGGACTGAAAACTACAAAGCATTCACCAAAATAAAAAATTACCATATGTGTCTAAAATGAGGTGCAGGCCCCATCGATAGCACATTTTCCTTTAAATTAGGTCTATGCGCACTGTGCGCTGACAGGTTATTGGTTATTTACTTTCTTGTGATTATCTCACATGTGTACAAGTCTTACCTCTGTTGAAGTTGTTGTGATCTGTGTTTTTAATTTGTCGAACATTTCCTGCATAGACTTGAGTAAACTTTCTGTGTTGTCCTAAAATATAAACAAAATGGTGGTCAATTCCAAAAAATAATACAGTAGAATATAAAATGTTTTTCAAGGCACAAAGTAACTCTCCACCACGCGAAACATACTTTGTTGCTGCTGATTTGTTGCTCTATATTCTCGACTTGTGTATTGCAGTATTTCTCCACCAGATGTCTCTGTTTCTCTAGATGTTCTATATTCTCCGATGTTATTTTCTCCACTAGGTTGCACTGCTCACTCAACTAAAATATATTTAAAACACTTAGTCAATTAACTAAAAGTCTTACATTATTACTCTGTAATTAGCTTTTAAACAGACATACCTTGCTTGTAAAATCACCAAGACACCATCAATTCGGATCTCACTCAATCCGAATGGCTATTTGATGATGACATGCTCTGATTTTTCAATTCACATGTCCATTACCTGTTCGGTCATCTGTTTGGCCGTGTCACTAAGCGACTGTTTGCAGTTACGTAGCAACGATGATGCGGTATCCATGGCAACGAGGAAGGTTTGCTCCTGGAAATCAAACTGGCGACAGATTTCTGTGTCCTGAAACATGGAAATTGGTACATAATACATTACAACAATTTGGACTGTACCATATGCACTTAATTTTATGTCAAACATTTCCAAACAATTATCTCAGATCAGAACCATTTTATGTTAGATTTAGTTGCATTGAAAAAGGGCAGCGTGAAAACACCTGCTTGTGAAGCCCCGCCGTAAACCAGACGGAAATGAGAAGCAATCTATAGATACAAGACACACCCTGTTTTCAATACACTTTTGTACGAAGGCATCTACTCTGCTTTCTGATTGGTTGGCTGCTGATTCCAGTGCCTCGTTTAAACTGGTCACATCACGTGACACTTGACTAGTGACGTCATCCAGGCACGTGATGAGCTGTTCCACTTCCTGTGATCGTTTCTTCAGAACGGTGCCTGGAACATTCAAAGTAATCACAAGTAAAATCAACTGGTAAGGCGGGCGGAATAGCTCACAACTACATCGGGAATTTTAATCCCGGCATGTGAGGAGTCCAGCCAGCCACGCTGTATACATGCTCATGCAGTGTACACCTCTATCAGTGGAAAAGGCAGATGTCGCAGCAGATGTGACCTTTGGTATTACTGCACGCAAGCAAGTAAGAGTGCAGGCAAGAGATCCACCCTGGATCAGTGACCCCACAAATGGACCCTGGTCCAACAAAAAAAAATTTAAAAAATAATAATAATTCCTAGTAATCCTTTTCTACGGACGTATGTTCGATTCTGCATTGACATGTCTGAGCAGAAGTTCGAGCTAATGTTAATCTTCCAATAACTTGTTAGTTTATGCTGACATTAAGCTCGAGCTATCCGTCCTGAAGCTAGAGTCTAGTAAAATCTGCATTGGGCAAACTCTCCATTTTTTATGGATGACAGTAGGTTTGCCCAATGGGGTACAAAATACCAAGTAAAAATTATTTTAGTGACTCAAAATTAGTATGTGGATGACAATAGTTCGCTCAATGGATAGTACGCCCAATGCAGATTTTACTGTACAGTGGCGTGCAAAGGCAATTCTTGGTAACGTACCTAGGTTGTCGTCGACAGTTTGTAGCGCGGCTATCTGACTGTCCGACTGAGACCGGAGGTTCTCCTGCATCGTCGAAATATTGTTGTGAAAATTACACCTGGAACATAGAAAACCCACAAATAAATATTATTACTTGGAATGCTGCATAATACGTCTACCTCATTTTCGGTGTATTAGCAGGGTATGATTTAGCGGTAGCCCAGGCTACTAAAAGTGGGCTCGGGCTGCCTAATTTGAAGACTTGGTAGCCCGACTTGGCTACCAAAAATTTTCATCTACAACAGTGAACTTGGGGCTTATTAAAATTTTACCCAAGCTACCTAATTTTAGGGTATGGTAGCCCGACTGGGCTACCAGAATTTTTCCCTCAAATCATACACTGATTTGGATTTATATCGTTACAATCTGGATCCTGGACGAGAAAGGGTTGTGGCGTGAGAGGTCAGCCTAAAACGTTTCCTGTGCACAAACTACAAATTTTGCTCGATGTGTTTACAATAAGGAGGAAAAAAAGGAAAAGAAAAAAATGAGCGACACTACACACCTGAACTGCTCCTGCGCCGATTCGTTCTTCACCTCCACAGTTCTCTTCCGGTCCAGTTTGGAGTGAAGTCCTTCTACATCCGACGTGGAAATCTCAACAGTACCCAGCAACTGAAATTAAATCGTCAAATAAACTCACTAGAATTTGTGTAAATCTACTCTCTCGTTATCATTTGAAAACGAATGGTACAGTAACAATATTACAAAGTAAAATTTATCCGAATACTACCTGCGTGGCCTGTGAGTGTAGTTATTACCTGCGTGGCCTGGGAGTGTAGTTATTACCTGCATGGCCTGGGAGTCTAGTTATTACCTGCGTGGCCTGGGAGTGTAGTTATTAACTGCGTGGCCTGGTAGTGTAGTTATTACATGTGTGGCCTGGGAGTGTAGTTACTACCTGCGTGGCCTGTGAGTGTAGATATTACCTGCGTGACCTGGGAGTGTAGTTATTACATGTGTGGCCTGGGAGTGTAGTTATTACCTGTGTGGCCTGGGAGTGTAGCTTCGCCTCGGACTTGATGTGTTGTGACACGAGGTATTTCTGTTCGTCCCGATCGACGCGTGTCTTCACCAGGTTCTTCTTGGTGTCAACCAGCTTGTTGGTGGTGTCCTCTAGCGTCTGCTCCGTCTCCTCAAGCTTCTCTTTGGTGATGGCGAACAACTCTTGGATCTGAATTAGTTAAAAATACATTTCACATCGGAACTCTATTATCATGATCAATAGTGTGCTCGGGGCAAGTGTGCGCAGACAACGCCGACAACAACAACACTGACGACAACTGATGAAAGACGTTTTGTAAGGTCTTGGCAATTATGCCAAATCTACTTACTAAGCGGGGCCTGTCCTCAGTCTACACAGACCTGTGACGTAACCTTCTGGTGACATGACGTGACGCAATGCAATGCAACATAGCGTGACGTAACGTAGGGGTGGGGATTTCCCGCAGGGTTCCCAGTGGGATTTTACTAGTGAGCCAAAAAGAGGGGTGTGCCGTAACTTTGGCATAAACGGTATTTGTTACAATGCGTGGCTTGGCGCGGAACCAGACAGTGTATACGCCAATAGTATTTACCTTGGTCATTTCTTCCGTCATGAGTTCGATCTGTTCTTCCATCTCTTTTATCTGATCCGTCTTCTGTATGATGTCCGTCTGCATTTGACTGAAAGACATGAAACAGTACATAAATAAATGTTGAGTACAGTAGGACCTCCTTTGAGCGGCACTCTCTCTTAAACAACACTTATTGGGTGACATTTTCTAGTATTTAATGTATGCAATCGTGTCTCCTCCCTTTTATGACACTTTTGGAAAGCAAAAGGTGGGCGTCGCTCAAAAAAGGTTCTACTGTATTTGATGATCGTATTTATTTATTAGGTTAGTACCGTTTTAACTTTGACGTCAGTGTCACACGAGATGAAATGGAAATTTGTTAAAAACAAGAGGTAGACTGTAGGTGACCCAACTGTGCACCCACCCCAAACACTGCACGTCTGACTTTGTACTTACTCATAGTTTTCTTGCGCCAAGAAGATTCCGTTCTTATCCCGTGCGGCCTGCAGGTCTCGCCGCAACCTCTCAATCTCCTCGTTGTAAGTCTGTAAGCAATAAAAGTATCACTCTTTTGACTCATTTCAAATATAATATCAGAGTTTAAACCCAAAAAAGGATCGCCTCTGTAAGCACACATCAGATAATAGTGTTTACCTTAAGCAGCGCTCTTTTCGTGAGTCTCTGGTTGATCTCAGGTCGGTTCGTAATGTTCTTGGCTCTGTACGCATAATCCAATGTACTCATCGTTTCCTACAAGAAAAGTCGAAAAATACTATTGAATCCTGTTTTTTCTAAATGCTACTCAAGTTAATATTACTTGGTTTCAAATTTAATCATTGCACTCGTGAAATTTTCTGCGTGCAAATTAATGCAGAAAATATGGTGCAGAAGCAATGTTCGTTCGGAAATGTTTTGATTATATCACGTAAGACGTTGCAACAGCACATACATGTACAGTAAAACTCCTCATTTACGGGCCCCCTTTATTCCCCGTTAAATTTCACGGTAAATTAGGAGCGGCCGTGAAGGAGTACAGCATTTTGCCACGGTTTTGAAGAAAATATTTGGAACCAACATGGCCGTAAACCAGGAGTGGCCGTAAAGAAGGGTGGCCGTGAATGAGGAGTTTTACTGTATTACACCAGAGCCTTGTTTCATCAAAATTCCTGCAAAAAAATAAAAAATAAAAAAAAAAAGGGGGGGGGGGGGAAATCGAAAGGGACACTTGATAGAGACACGGCCATTTTAGCTGATGTAGATACCTCAATGTTACAGGAAGCGGGAGATATTGTGGCGATGATGGAGGTTTTCGTTCTTCCTCCCAGGGAATCCTGCAGCAGTCGTGTCAGTTTACTCTCTCTGTATGGAACGTGTGGTGCGTGCTCCACCAGCGCCGTGATCACACGACCCAGGGTCAGCAGCGACTGGTTTATCTGACCTACAGTAATGTAATACACTGATTAACATACATGTAATACTAGTGTTCTGTACGGTGCATGCTCAACGAGTCCTGATTACACAGTAACTGGTCTATCTTACCTAAAGAATTGTGAATGTTGATACAAATTTCAACGGACCGTAACATTCAGTTTTATATTGCATTTAAAGTTCTCAGCAACCATTCCTTGACAAGAATGCAAAGGTATGATCATGGCCCAAGTACAACCTTCACTCAAATGTACATCACAACACTTGTTGTCACGACGTCAGCAGCAAATGACGTCAAGCCGCTGTGTTTTGGTGGCAATTTTCGCATTGATTATTTAAGGCTGCTGTATTTTTAATATTGACGCTCTTACCTGCTTCTCTCGCCCGTTTGTCCACAGCTCCTGATCGACCAATACACTCACTTCCTGCCAGATCAACCTGCATGAGATAACAGACATCAGTCAAGGGCAGTACACAATACACAATAAAGTGTCTGCATGAGATAACAGACATCAGTCAAGGGCAGTACACAATACACAGTAAAGTGCCTGCATGAGATAACAGACATCAGTCAAGGGCAGTACACAATACACAATAAAGTGCCTGCATGAGATAACAGACATCAGTCAAGGGCAGTACACAATACACAGTAAAATGCCTGCATGAGATAACAGACATCAGGGCAGTACACAATACACAGTAAAATGCATCTAAGCCTGGTGGATAATCTTAGACGCGGTATTCCATACAGCAATGTTGCACTACAACGCGGGTTTCCCGCATAAAATTTTAGAGATGTCCCAAGGAATGGAGGAATGGGTCTGAGGTGAACCCTCAAATTTCTACATTTGCCACGTTCAAATGTTTGCAGCTTTTGTGAAGTTATTGATACCTTTTTATTTTCTGATCATATTTGGAATCAAAATTTCAGCATTGAATTTTAAAGTAATTATGATGACCGTTATTGCAATGAAAATGCCTCCCAAATACATGTACTGGGAACAAAATATCGCGGCAACACTGATACAGTAATTACAGCACATGTCAAGAAACCAACAGTTCTTTTGCAAACACGTTTATCCTTATACTCACGAGGTTGAGCTTGCCGGTTTTGAGCATCTCCTCTCCCTCGGTGCTACTCTCCTTTATATGAATTGTCACCATGAACAGCGAATGTGATCGACTGAAAACAACAAATTCAACCACTGTTAATATTAATCAGAACCTCACATATTTTGTTTATGTCGCAAAGTAACTTTTTCCTTTGAAAATAGATAGTAAAGGGTTAACTTCACAATCCGTATTGGAATAACATTAGGGTATTGATTGGATCCCGGATCATTCTATTTTCACTTAAGTCTTAAATCGACACAAATAATATTTCTTTTGGCCAGAGGAGACCAAATTCCCTGTCCAGCAGTTCTGGTTGATTGATTTCAGTCACAGGCAGCTGGTTATGGTGCCTAGATGACACAGTTGTGGGTTCTTGTGGGTTCCAATTGCCCTTATATGGTTAGCTTTGACCTGGGTCATGTCCTGATTGTCCATATCCATGTCCTAGATATAGCCAAAATGCATAGAAACTGCATTTCTAGGGAGAATTGCTACTGTAGGGTTCCAACATGATCATTAAGGTAGATCGTGAGAAAAATGCAGAAAGGAAGTTAAGATGAAGGTTATAAAATTGGGTCATAGTTATCAAAATAAACCCTTACGCTTTGCCTTTCACAAGAATCTTATGAGCCAGACAGAAATACAAAATGTACTTACCACGACATCTGGTATGACTTGTGGTTCTGTTGCACCTGGTCTGTTTGTTCCATCTGGTTCATACATGGCGATCATATGCACCTCACTGGCACAACTGAAATGTCATAGAAAGAAAGAAAGAATTTTAATTATCTTGAAGAAAGCACGCTGCAACGTATCTCCAAATTTAAAAATAATAACGTTGTAATATTGACCTGCTATGTCATAAACACCCACAAAATAACTACCAACCACAAAGTAACTTTACTAGTGATTTGATCAACTTCTTGCACAACTTATTATGACACGTTTTCAAAGGTGAATTTTTATTCCAGAAAGTTTCTTCATTTATTTTTGAGCAATAAAACGTTATGCCTATGTTTATTTATATTTCTATGTGACAAAATCACATCTTATTAGTTTTTTTCTAATTAATTTTTCTGTCATGCATCGCTGAACAGCTCACCACTGCATTGGTGGTTCAAATCCCAGCTGATGCATGTGAGAGGAGCCCAGCCAGCCATGCCGTATACACACTGATACAGTATACACCTCTATTAGTGGAAAAGGCAGGTGTCACACCAGATGTGACCCTCGAGATCACTGCATGCAAGCAAGTAAGAGTGCAGGCGAGAGATCCACTCTGGATTGAAACCCATGGGGACCATGTAATCAGTGGCCCCACAAATGGACTCTGGTCCAACAAAAACTTTTTTGTCTGATCTGACAGATCTGTCAGATTTTGTAGACAACATGCTTGACATAAGGTGGATCATGTGTTATTTGTAATTGCAATTCAACTATGTATCATAACTTTCATCATGTAATACCCACTGTCTGTATATTTTTTTAATTTGCATTAAATTTAGTAAAATTTTCGAACCTTCCAAATCAGATCGAGAAATCATTCTAGAGCCCTTATCAAAAGTTAACCATTAGCTTAGCATTAGCTCAGCATGAAATTAAATTGTATGGGCCTTAAACTATTTCTAAAACTTTCATGATCTGCTGTCAGATCTGACAGATCTGGTAAAAACTGAATTAGAAAAAATCTTGATTAGCCATGTACAGTTATGTTAATCTCAAGTGTTCCGAAATAAATAAAATTCCCGAGGAACGTTATTTAAGTGGTGTTCGTACCATTTTAGAGAACACACATGACAGCTGTATGTTCTGTACCCGCCATCTGTGTCGTATTCAGGTACAGCGAGCCCCAGGACGTTACTGGTAATGTCGCACGTTTTTTCGTGGTTACAAACTTAAAGAAAACAAATATATGTGTAAAGGTCGATCAGGTAATGAATAATAATGCTGATAGCTTAGGGAACAATTGAATTCCATCTATGCACTAGACCATGACAGCTGTAACTCTTGCTATTAGTTTTCTTTGTAATAATTCCGTTAAAAGCCTAAACAAAATTAGGAAGTTTAATTGGACGTTTGTATTAGCGTCTTGAAATGTTTTGATGTTTTCTTGTGTTTTTTTTGTTTTGTTTTGTTTTTTGGGGTTTTTTTTCAAGTTTTGAAAATAGTGTTTCTAGACAAACATCTATTGTTGAATAATGCATTATTTGTATAGTACTGTTTACCAGAAGGTAGGGGCTCTCATTGGTTGTGGATATCAGTATTTAGGTAGTCTTGTGCCAATGCTTCATTTAAACATATATTCATTTCTAAGTGCTTTCCCGAGTTAGTTTTCTAGTAACGATCCACGATGTTTCTTGTTTTAAATGGTCTGTACTCCTTACTGATATGTTTTGACAAACTTCTGTTTCCACAGTTTAGTGTTTCGCATAGATACAAAATCATAGGTACCCTACCTGGAGGATCGGTTGTTGTTGTGCTTGTTGTTCCTGAGGCTGGTTCTCCTGTGTCAGATAATATTTGCATTGTTACCAATGTACCTTTTTGCCTGAGATGCACGTCTGATATTTAAGTATGCGATTTAAGAATAAAATCAATTTCTTTTGGATTGTGATAATTTCGCTTTTACCTGAATTCGCTGAATCATTTCTCGTGAGAGACACAATTCCTGTTGCCAATCCAGCTCCTATGATGAAAACGACTGCGCATGCGGCCACGATCACCACGCACACTTTACGCTTGGGTTTTGTCCCGATCCGCTCTGGTGGAGGCTCCTGCCTAAAACTAAATATTAAAAGTTCTTCTAATATCTTTTTCCTAGCTAATTTGCCTAGTTTTGTCTAATAAGGGACAAAATAAATACGAAAGACCTCGATTGAACACATCGTTTACTCAAACGTATTCCACATTTCTGAACACCAAAAAAAATCTTATGAAATCTTCGTTTCCTCCCGACTGAATTAAATCTGATAGACCAAGCAATCATGATAATAAAACTAGTACATGCATTGGCGGATTTAAGGGGCACAGGAGGCACGCCCCCTGCCCCTCCCCCTACGGCCAAAATTTTCTTCATTTTCATGCAGTTTTTCCCGATTTTTGGGCGAAAATAGGTGAAAATTGGGTTCGCGCCCCCCTACGGGCCGGGCGCCGCCCCCTTACAGGAAATCCTGGATCCACCAATGACATGTATTAACATTATCACAAAGTGACCACATTTGAATGAGAGATTATAAGGATGAGAGTTTTGGAACAATAGTATTCAAAAGCACAGCGTGAGATTCTTTTGCTTTCTCTTTTGTTCTGTGCGTTTCCAAATTGATAGGAATTTTAGGAGCTGGAGTATACAGAGGAAACCCATGACTTGTAGGGACGGATCCAGGATTTCTCTGTGGAGAAGGAGCCTCCAACCCTCAGAAAATTAACGGAATTTGGGCTCTTTGGGAAATTTTATCCCTGGCAGCTCCCGAAATTCCCATCAATTTGAAAACGTACAGAACAAAGGAGAGAACTAAAGAATTCCGCGCAGCGCTTTTGATGTCCTATTGTTCCAATATTGATACAAATTTCAGGAGCTGAGTCAGTGAGTGAGTATTCATGAGAAATAATTAACCTGTTGTTGAGTCGGACAGGAGGCTTTTGGTTCTGGTATCTCCCGTCAGTGACAGTATAGACATCATTTTCATTAATGCTGGCGTACATCAAGGAAACACGGTTCTGAGCAGTGTCTTCGTAAGCTGCAGAGTCCCGTCCATCCGGTGGGCCCACTATTGAAAGATAGACCGGCTGCGGGGTCTGCAGTGGGTGGTACACATTGGGTACATTGATACCCCTCGGGTTGATTGACTCATATGAAGGAGATCGCTCATTAGCCTCCCGGTCCATACTTTTGCTGTTTCCTAAAACAATAAAAGATAGATTTGGGATATGACATATATTTAGACCACATAAAATCAACAGTAGTAAATTTAGGTATTCCAATTTTTTGTCTATTTTTTTACTCTTAAAAGAATAAAAAAACCAGGAGATTGAAGTTAAAATTAGATATCACAAAGTTCGGGAGAATGCATTCGATGGATCATTTCTATATCAGATTGAATGTAGACTTTAAACTACTTTAGAAAGGATCTTGACTTTCAAATGACCTTGACCCCGTGCCCCCAAATGTGTTTCACCCACTTCCGTCACTCCGGTGGTCACACTGAGCGGAGCAGGATCAGAATAATCAACACAAAACATCTTTAGACAGATGCCCGTATGTGATCCAAGCCGACAGATAACAGTATCTTTAGGTTTGACAGGCACTGTCGATGACCTCAGAATGACGCTGACCTAGATAGTAGTGATCGTAACTGTCAGTTTTCACAGTTAACTAGTTAGTTGCAACTTTCACAGTTAACTAACTAGTTACAACAGTTATTTTTGTGGTATTAGATTTAAAACTTTAAACTGAATTTTTATTTTTATAACTCTTTAGACAAAGACAATAAACACTATGTTCACATCATACATTATCAATTGCACCACCCATTTAAGTAGATGGTTACATAATCTGACCACATGCTAATTACTTTATCATTATTTGCATCTTTATTGACCTAACACCAGAAAGACAGTGGATAAATTAAACAGTGTGCATTTCAAAGATATGAGCACTTCAAATAGCTGATAATTTTACAACTAACTGGATTAGTTAGTTACTGATTTTCATAACTAGTTAGTTAGAAAATTCAGAGATTAACTAGTTAACTAGTTAAACTAACTACAGTTACGATCACTATTTATTACGTTTCTGAACATAAACGTGACAAAACTATTCTTTTCAGTAAACGGTAGAAATTTTTATTAAAATCTAAACATCTAGAGTTGGTTCCTTTTTCATTTCTCATTCAGGCTAATTTCTACACATAGGATTCTGCCACCACTGTCACCAATAGGATAGGCCACTGATGGAGAAATGTTTCTGGCAAAAGTAAAAAAACAAACAATTACGTTAAACACGGAAGGATGTAACGTAGACAGTTGGACTGAGAAAGCGGCTGAGAATCAGCATCACCTAAGGTTCAAATATATAGCGTAAATGATATACAACACGCAGGATATGATTTGAACTTTTATGATCTGTGTTTACATATGCTTCCTATTGGCGGATTTAGGGGGGGCACAGGAGGTGCCCCCCCCCTACGGCCAAAATTTCTTTATTTTCATGCAGTTTTTACCAATTTTGGGTGAAAATAGGTGAAAATTGGGTTGGCGCCCCCCTTACGGGCCGGGCGCCCCTCCATACGGAAAATTCTGGATCCGCCCAACATGTTATTATGATAAGATACGAGAAATACAACATAACGTTTCACATAAAGTGAACAATAAACCTGTTGGCTTGGGGGTGAATCGACATTAATCCAGTACAAGTCTCAATAAGAACACTAATATTATTACTCAAATGACGCAATATTATTACAGAAGTTATAATAATTGGCATGTTGGTTTTATGGTCGTTATAACTGAACAACGTTATGAAGTTCAGATAGACACTTCGTAACTACTCAAAAAAGAAGATTTATTGCAACAACTGCTGAAATTTCTATCAATGTGGGAACATACAAAGTAAGAGAGGATAAAAGAAATCCACGGTGTGCTTTTGATTTTCTGCTGTTCCGAAACTGATAGGAGTCACAATTTAGGACGGCCAATTGGAGTCATACTTCTTCATGACATACGATGCATTGGACAAGGTTTCTGGGAAACAGACCATGCTCAAATGACCAAAGATTTCTTAGCTTCATCTTATTGAACAAAGTGTTTCAGTGCCATTTAGTTATGACGAACTGGTTCAGATCTGAAGGAATTTGAATATCACACTTGTCTCAACCGGTGCAGTGTGGGAAATTACTAGGGAAAATAATACTTAGAATTTTGAAAAATCTAAAATTGTTGATTTTTCTATTGACCTTTTAGATCAGCTGACTAGCCATTTTTTAGTCATGGCAACTAACTGACTTTTTGACAAGACTCATGCACCTGTATGATAAAAACATTTGGTGAATGGATTATATTGAAAGTAGTGTATTAGCTTTGTAAATTGTGCAGTTCAATTAAGATAATGATAGATTATATGACATTTCTTTCAGGTTGTGACAATATTCAACTGATAATTGTTAGTATCTGTTCAATATAAATTAGGCAAATTAAAACCACAATAATGAATTTGAGCAATTATATTTAATGCCAAATGATAATAATAATTATAATTAATGATCAGGTGACAGGTTTTTTTTAGATTGTCACATTATCTTTTCTTATTAAACTGATACTTGTGAGTATCTGTTTAATTGAAATAAATTAGGCAAACTAAAACAACAATACTACATTTGGATAATTACATTTAACGCCAAAATAATTTGGACAATTACATTTTGACCTAAGTCCTCCATTACAACAGAGTCATTAAAATTCGTTGAGTAAATACCAGGTAAACAATAATAAGCGTTTTAATTGGGACAAGTCTGATGAGGTGAAAAAGGAAACTGCCAAGAAAAAAACTATCCTGCACATTATTTCATGATTATGACAAAAAAATCACTGTATGTAAACACGGAAGGCTTCAGTTGAAGTTTTCATTGGCTCATTTGGCACAGATACTAGAGAACCTTTTCTGTCAAAATTGATCTGTTGCCCTTGATCGTCCAGCATCGTTTCCTGTCACTTCTACCGTGCCCGCTGTCTCACACAGAAACTTGCACGCATAGTCCCACGCCACACCTAGAAATCTAACGAAAGTAAAATCACTGTGACCTGCGGTCAGTCTATTTGTATTTCTTCGCTAGGGAACATGATGCTTCACAGATCTTTAATTACAAGTTCCTTTTTCCATTTGATTTCTGTAAGATTGAAAACCAAATTCAGCTTCTAAAATTCCTATCAATTTGGAAACGTACAGAGCAAAAGGAAACACCAAGTAATTCTACGCTGCATATACTTTTAATTTGTTATTGTTCCAGAACTGATAGACATTTTATCTTCTGAGGTGATAATTTTATCCTTTTGTTTTAGCATCCTAAACTAATTTAAACTTGGACATATTGTTCACTTATATTTCACGCTTCTTCAACTGTAATCTCTGTGAAATGCAGTTAGATCACTTCTATTTATATGCACAGTTTGGCTGTATGTCGGAGATCTTTTTTAGTGGTTTTATTTTGTGCTCATTTAATACTTTGATTGTTCATGTTGTTTGAAATGCCAAATTAGCTTAGGTCCATATGGACCTACCTTTCCAGACGCGAAAAATGTTTTACTGAATACAATGCTGTCGCAGGTGTTCATGTTATTCAGTTGATTGAAAAGAAGATCAATTTGAAACATGACGGTCAAATTTTATTTTCCAAAATATAATGAAAATAGAAGAAACATTTGTGTAGTCTGGTATGCTGAGTTTTATGTTCACACAAAGTTAGAGTAATCCATAAGTACACACACATTTCATACGATATGACATTACAATTTCTGTATGTTATTTCTGGGACATGGAACTGAACAACAGCTATAGATTCTAATCTGTTCATTGTAGAACATAACACAGTTAGCAGAGGAGAAAATTTTCTTCATTTTGGAAACAATATAGAAGCTTTTGTTCAAGATGCGGAGAAAAATTCTGTTGGATATATTGTTCCAAAATAAAAAGTAGTCCCCAGCTGCCGTTGCTGCATGATTCGGAGCTGTAACAGATCATAAAATTTCTGTCAAAAATTTAGTTCCCCACAACAATTGAATTGAATAAGGTCAGCATGAAATTCAATTGTTGCGGAGTGTTTAACTTTTAATAGTAATTTCATGATCTGAAACAAGGATATTCCTACAAGCCGAGAAAAATCCTATCTATTTTGGAACCATTTGGACCGGAAGAATTTCACGCTGTGCTAATGACGCAAATAAAGATACAATGTGAAATTCTATTTTTGCAATACTGATATTATACATTTTGTCCTCCGTCAGAACGTTTTAAAAGCATACATTGCTACCAAATGTCGCCTACAATTGAAAAACAATATGACACAAAGTGAAAGGATAGGATTGATTTACTTAACTGTTTTATCCCAGGTTTCATTGCCCAGCACTTAACCTAGTTAATCCTTTACATATGGTAAATCAAAGGGAAATATAACAACACAGTTATACCTTTGATCCGTTTAGTATTAGAAACGATGATGTTAGACGTGGCCCTGACCCACTAAAATGCATTGCTCGCGTTGGGGTATCCAACCAGCCAAATAACTCGAGTATGGCCTCATGATTAGTAATATTGAGGTCACTATGACCCGTATTTGATACATTTGTGAGAACCCCACGTCTAAACGTTAAACATTGCACATTTAACAGATGAAGAAAATTTCTTACGGCTTTAAATTGTACATAAAGAAAGAAATGTAATTCCTTTTGGGTGTAGAAATTCCCTTCTTTCCTTTCATGTGAACGAAAGGACAACGTTTTGTTCCCAAAATGAATAACAACAATCTCACCCTTACAACGGCTTGTACACTAGAATAAATGACTTTTCCTTTATTATAATAATAGTGTCTATAGTATTTTTTAAATACCTTGATTTCCAAAAATATACGAATGTGCAATAAATTTAATGATGAAAAGTATCGCTAACATATCGTTGGTGCCTTTTGTGGCCGTTTGTTGAAAAGGGGAAGGTACTTGGATATTATAATTTAGAAAAAGTATACCTCGCAATTTTATTGTAATTAATTAAATGATGCAATACAGAGTTTTTAATTTTTCGTACGAATGACAAACTCCAAGACGAAACTAGTGTAGATGGACAACAACTGTGTTACAATTTCAACTCTTTAGATATCACTGAATAAATGAAACACAATCTTACATCTATTTAACATTCCTTTTCCTTTTCAACCTGAACTGAAAGTTTAGAGATCTTTGAATCCTATTGAACTTAAATATCGTTTTACTGTGAATGTTTTTTTTCGCCAGTATGCAGATGTGATGCTGGAAATGGGTCTTGTATCCGTACAGAAACGACTTTCTCTGATATATCCACGACACTTATATTGGAATTATTTTCAATAGCGCAATTAAGCGCAGCTATTCAAAATAATGGTCGTGCAGATTCATTTGGACAAACTCTCCTGATTCGTGTAAGATGTACGATAGTGTGGTGCATGTTGTATCCTTTATCCTCCTTCTAAAGTTGCTGTTGGTAATTTTGAAAACTGGTTCCTTTCACTGTTGTCATAAGAAAACAAGATATAAAAATCATTTTGAACATTATTGTTGTCATTTAGACATGTATTGTTACAAAATGAGCTCTCTTTCTTGACTTGTGTATTGTCCACTTTATAGGGTCTGTTAGGTTTATCCCATGATTCTCACCTGAAATATACATATGAAACTTTACTTTAGGCCTAAACAAAGGATTAAGATTGGTGGTAGATGCAACAAGATCACACAGATTAATATTATCAGATCTTAGTTTCAGCTGTAAAGCAGGTACACCAGTGGTCACTTTAAGACTAATGTGCCAATGGTATTGTAACAATTTGTAGTTGTAGGAATTTTGTTCTAATAATTTGAAAATCGTTACGATGAAATTTCTCCGAGTTGTCCATAAGTGTTAATAAATGACACCCAATAAATGACACCCATACAAGCTCCATACTATGAGAGTCATGTTGAGATCCATGAACGTGTATTTTGTCTTTAAATTTAAATTTTTCAGGACAGTTTGAGAACTTTAGTTGAAACATTTAATGCAAAATTCGTCCTGAAAACGTAATTACCTGATTCACTAATTGTTCGTTTACTAGTTGAAATGCATACCTGAAGGGATGGGAATTATGAGCCTGTGCTATAAAGCTGGGAGACGGAATCTTGGTTGTCGATTACTGTTGGCCATTCGTCTCATATCGGATTTCCACATGTCCCAAAACGTAACGTCGAATCTTTTAACAGCGAGCCTACCAATCTGAATTTGTGACAGAACGCTATTATTAATATTGGCTAATTTTGTTTTGAGTCTAGAATGTAGATGTATTCATTACTTTCAATTCCTCTTTTGCGTACCATGGTACATATCAGAATTCACTGTATTTATATTTACTATCTTAAATATTAGTGTATTACATTTGAGTGTATTACGTAACATAAGTCTTATTGCGTAAAGATTACCTGCCAGGTATAGTATTTATAACAAAATACTTACATTTGAATCTGGACTTTCACGTTTGCGATACTGCAATAAAATGTGTTATTCTTACAAATTGTTGTACATGTAGCTATATATTTAAATGAATGAACATTTGTTACATACAGAATTAAATACATAAAGTTATCTTTCCTTGCACAATTTTGCAACCTTAAGTATTTTTTCGTTTTCATAAATGAATAAATACTTACTCTTGAAGGGCAATTCTGTAAGGTTTTAAAAAGAAAAACTAGAGTATAATGTCACAGAAAGAAAATTTTAAGTAGGTATTTTGATTGTTATTTTATTGATAACGGATGAGAATTTAATTTATTTTCTTGAAATGTGTATCAACTTTAGAAATACCTATACATACATACATACATACATACATACATACATACATACATACATACATACATACATAC
>JBCAUI010090213.1:0-19344 GCA_038406195.1 Haplosyllis anthogorgicola
TTTGACAATTGCATATATTTATCAGGCTACTGGACACTACTATAAGGTGCACAGTACTCATTTGAAATATTCCTGGAGGTCTGTTAATGTTGCATATAACGGTAATCGATATCAGCCGTGTTTTTCACTGACATGATGACCCCTCCCCGCGTATACAGGGGCCTCTACAATTGTCAGATTGCTCGTTCGTTCTGAAACTAATCCAAAGATCAGTCTGGTGGCGATAATATAATGTAGTTAATCAGCTCAAAGTCGGTGGATTAATTGGCTAAAGTCAAAAGGAAGCGAGTTAGATATTATTGAATTACTGAGTAAATGAGCCAGATTTCTGACGTGGCCATTACCGTCATTGAAATGAAAGCGTTATGTCAGAACAAAGTCCTTGTCGAGTTGAATGAACTTCAATGACCCAAGATGTACTGCAAAGGATTTCGCGAAGCATGTAAAGTTGCGACACTTCTTCGTTGACTGGTCAAGTGTCAATGCAAGATTGAAAGGTTTTAGATTTCACCGTTGTATTGACATGGCCACAGGAAATTTTATTGACAATAAAAAGACATTTTACAAAATATATGTCTACACACGTAAGTTTAAGTTACGTGTTTCGGGGGCTATTTACCATCCAGCAAAGTACGATGCCGCTGTGCCTGGTAACTGCAAGCAATCTGCAACAAACCCTTCTTTAAGGGTAGGATGTGCATGCAGAAGTGTCATTCGGGTTGCCGAGAAGTACAGTAGAACCTGCTTTAACCAGCCAGTGCCTTGTGCAACCACCTAGCATTTACGGCCAATATGTAGGGTTTTTCGAAACATTTCCAGTAAGTAAGCCATAAAAATCGTCACTGCTTTGTAAGGCCACCTGTCATTTACGGCCAATTTATAGTAAGAGTAAGGGTGGCCCCAGGGAGCAGGTTCTGCAGTAGTCGTTACTCAATCCGAACACTTACTGCAGGGACAGCCGTCTGTTTTCCGAGGGAGATTGAAGCACTAATTGGCAAGTCCTGCATACATGTTCAATAACCAATAATGTCACTAATGGACTGCTGTGTGTACGAACATGTCATGTTAGACAGGATTATTACATGTTACTGTGTACATTTAGGCATAAAGAAGTAGCCAAGGAGATTCCTTTGTAAGAGTAAAATCCTTTCAAGGTTCCAGGTAAAATAGGCTGCGTTTCATCAATTTTATCTCGAATGTCAGAAGAGTATCCTTTATTTGCCATGCGTTAGGACCCCGTTTCCAATAAAAATTGTTACCGTTTCCTCATTGAAGGACACTAAACCTACACGAATTCCCTTTATTTTCCCCATGCCACTATGATTTCGGTTATTTAAGTTATCAGGGTGACTATTGAGAAATAAGTGAAAACATGATACAATGAGGAAAACAACATCTCATCGGCAAAAATAGCTTTTACTTCTCGATTTCCGTTTAGTTGCAGTTAAGAAAAAATAGTACACGCAAGTAAACTGAAAAGTTGTTCATCACAAATTGAACAGCAAAGAGGTAAATTTGGATATTGATTTCTACAGTATCAAAAATGTGAAAATTACGCCTCGTGTGAAAATCCGGAAAAAGTTTTGTGAACTATTTGCATTGATGGTTTGTTTGAAGCCACAATACAACAAGGAAAATTATTCGGAGCATGTAAAGTATCATGACTGTTGATGCGAAGTATACAGACGAGACCTGCAAAAACCGAGGATCTGGTTGATGTGACCGTGATCTTGAGATCAATCACCAGTAGAATTGTGGATTGGTCAAACAATACAAACAAGTTACTGGACTCCATTGATGAAGAATTTTTTAGTTGTTTTATGATGATTGAACATCTGAAGAAATACGCACTTCGACTGAGTTCGACATAACGCTGAGACAAAATAGACGGACTTTTTAATGGGAACAACCGCTTTATGAACATTTACATATACGTACACAACCGAATGATATTAATTTAAAGTTAATTAATGAAAAGTCAGTTTTCAATGTGAATTAAACTTAGGTAAACTTGCATCTTGACCTTTCATTCGCTTTTCGCCACTCAGCCAAACTAGCTTACGTACAAAGACAGACAGAACTAGAAGCTAATTCAGAGAGTCAGCGATCTTGTTTAATCTAAATTTAATGATCTGGGAATGGCGTGTAAAGTAATTTCTTTCATGGTAATGTTCACCAAATAACATAAGTAAAGCGCTTAGCAGGACAAAGGTTCTCTCCAGACCGAACTGTATTTTGGTAATTTTGGCATTGTACCAATCAGATCATTTTGTATACATCAAGGAAGAACATTACTTTATGTGGCGTTCAGTGGTTTCGCATTAATGCCTCGGGCATTTAAAATCGAAAAACATTCTTCATTTGTCATCCGCGAAGGTAGACTACAGTTTTATTTGTTTAGGCTGCAGTTACCGAGGTACCGAGAGTACATGTTACGCACGTGTGCACACACACACACACACACACACACACACGTACACGCACACGCACACACACACACACACACACAGTGAATCAGCGCAACAAGTAACAAATGCTGATTCCCTGTCCGTAAACAAAAGAAAGGAAGACAAGTGAATGCCTCTAGAATTACCCACCACCCACTTGTGTTGCCTCATTTTCCCTTCTTTTCCTGCCGTGCAACATGCAATTTCGTCTATTTGCGGAACATTATTCCCCTCACAGTTAAAGTTACAAACCCCCTTCGTAGAAAGTAAAATCAACAAAGCAAAATATAACACACAAAAAACCACGGTTGACGCTGAAAGTCACTGCAAGTTTATGTTCATGTGGACTTGGGAGAGGTCTGGATTTTAGAGTCACTAGACTTAATTGACTGTAACGAAAATTCCTTTTGGTGTTTTCAAACTACATCGGCTCCCATTGTAACTCCCTTACCAAATGACCAATAAGTGCAGCTAGTGGTATTCCACAACCACATACTTAAAGATGAAAGGAGCTTTTTCATAGTCACAAATGAAACAGGCAATGTAGGTGGCTCAGTATTGGTCTGAAGAAATTTATTGGGGATGGCCATCTTTGGTTTTGTACATGTCAATTTTTGACACCAGTTCAGCTGAGACCATTGAGACAACATGGATTGCAATTAGTCACAATGAAAGTGTCATTCACAATAGGTCTGAATGCTTTGACTGTGTAGCCAGTCAGCTGGAGCAATTGAGAGCTGGAACAGTCCACAACCATACAAGGTTATAGGGGTGGACCTGATGGGCACAGCAGGTGAATCAAATGCACAGGGGCTGCATGTGTACTGTGCAGTGACTTGGTCAGAAATGAATACATTTGTCAGCAGAATTTGCCTTTTATAGGGGCACTGGCAAATGACTCTGCACGCATAAAACTGGCCTATTAGACTGGATCTTTCATCTTTAACCCAGTGACAGATCTCAGGTGATGACATTGACCAATCTCTTTGATGTTTTAAATTTCGTGGCACTGTTTTATTGTGTACATGTACGAAGAAAGAGCTGGAATTCTTCATATGGTGCAGGTGTGACCGAGTGAAAATATACGAATAATATATTGTACAAAAAATATGTTTAAACATGTAATGTAATGATGTCAAGCATCTGTTACAGACAGATGCTGACCAGTATATTTTCACATCACAATTGTTTCCCTCACAACCCACAGTAAAATAAAGTGGTAACTAAATAGAATGAATATGTTCATATGAAATATATGTGGGTTGACCAAAATATATAAATAGTGTTTAAAATCCAAGCTAATAAAGTCAGAATCTCAGTCTGCTCTTGGGTTTGGAAGGAGAAGGTTCAAATAATGGATTAGCTAGTGCTTAGTTATTGCTGATTATTATATAGGTGATACTATGCACTGGTTGGTCTATGAAAGTAACATGTATGATGTACAGACAAAAGGAAAGGAGTAAAAGTATATTGTATAAAAGTAAACACAGGACTCAACTAATCATTGATATTATTAAATATTAATTATAAATTAAATTTGCGGGGTTAAACTTGTGGAGAATCCAAAGCAGATCTCACCTCTACTGCAAGCAAAGGATGTCTGAGTAAAGTGATGGTAAGTCATTAATACAGGTTGGTGCCAATTTCATGTCATTACAGTCATTGATTGCAAGCTGCCTGAGAAATGTAATGCTGGATTTTGATATGAGTTGTAATAATTTTGTCAATAGAGTTAATCAAATTGCTTAGTATTTCAATTTAATTGAATATAATGTTACTTAAAGGGTATCTTTGTGTGTTGTTTTATTTTGAAAATATGTATTGTTTTACATGTAATGTAAATTGTATGTGGCTCTCACAATCAGTATTGATAGCAAAGCAGGACTCTGTGGATTCTTAGACAACAGTCTTCGGTAAATCCATGGATATCCTTCTTGGCTGACCTCCTATAATAGATTTAACTGTGTCAGGATGACCCAGTTTCAATCTCCAAAAGTAGAAACCTTTTGTGCTACTGAAAATCAAGATGACAAATTACTGCATTTTCCCTTTCAATTGGTTGATAAAGCACTTCATTGGTACTATGTTAACCAAATTAATGATGGAACATGGAAAGAGGCTGTGGGCAAATTTAAACAATGGTTTATGCCTCATGAATATGAGATTGGCTATTAGAGAAGAATTTGTCAATATTAGACAGTATGACAATGAAACTGTGGAAGATTATATTCTAAGAGCACAGATTTTGGCATCAAAACTTTCTGAGAGTAAAGAAAATTTGGTTGACATTATCATAAGGGGCTTTCAGATGTGTATTAAACAATGTGTTCTTATGAAGAAACCTATTAATATGGAGGAACTTATTGATTATGCAAAATTAGCACAAAGCATTCCAGAACAACCATTTTGTTTTACAGCTGATATTAATGCTATAAAAAATTGTATTGATGAAAAATTGAACAAAGCTTTAAATGTGCTGAAAATAAACAAACCCTCAAGAGATTATGAGGAAGAAATCCCATGTCAAAAAAGCAAAAACTTGTAATAAATGTGGTACAATCCATGTTGAATATGATTGTCCAGCAATGAATCAAATTTGCTTTTATTGTCAAAAAGTAGGTCACTTTGAAAGCAGGTGCAGAACAGCAAGGAGAAACAGAAACAATGTAAATTCTGACCCAAATGCTAGGTTAAATCCTGATGCAAGGGTAGATTTATGTAAACCAGATTGTGAATTGGGTGTAAATGGTAATTATGATTCTAACAGGCAAGGTTTTTGCCACTTCTTTAATTCTGATAAGGATTCTGAACAGGGAAACCTAAATTATGTCTGGGATTTAGGCATAAATGGTAATTTGATATCAGAAAAACAAAATGACATGAATCACTTAATTAGCCAAAACAATAAAAAAAAAATTAAGCACATTTTTTCTTCTGTAAAATGCAACAATAAGTTAAATAATGAAACTGCTGTGGGAAGGTGCACACTTCTCGGTAGTTATCAGAAATTTTTGAAATGATAAATCTGTTCAATAATAATTAAATTTGTGGGGAAAATATAGTAATAATATATTGTACCAAAAATATAATATTCGTATATTTTCATCGGTCACACAGGGGTGCGTATTTTTTGTTTTAGGACGTTGGTTGATTGACGTGCTTTCAGAGGACCCCGTCGGCAATCCATGTTTGTTTCGGTGTAACAATATATACTAAAGATTTTGAGCATTGTACTCTCCTGTAAATCGATAATGACAGTACCATACAGTCACTGTACATCTGCTTATTGTCTTAGGAGCAGCGCCAATTGTAATAAGCTCCTTACCATCCAAATCCAACTGTTTCACTTCTAATGTGACCTGGAATGTAGCAGGGGTTGTGTACAAAAAGATAGGCAAAAGGATGCGGGGCTATTTAGTCTTTTCGCACTTAGTGTGGGCGAATTTTCGAGCCAAAATACAGGTCAAGTGAATTCCGAATTAAATTAGAGGCCTATGTGCCCCAAGATATAGGTCAGTTATGATGAAAATTTGAAAACGTCTGATCCAAGCTGTTATCTATTTTACCTTAGCTGTTAAGGTTATTCGTGGTTACCATAATACATCATTGAAGGCAATCGTGAAATTTGCTGAGACACAACCCTCGATTGTGGGACCCCCTGCTGTCAGGGTCTAATTTGTACTTGTATTGGAATAAGGGGTGATCTTACATTGAAGAATTTGTCCCCACAGTTAATATTTGTTATTCAGACAGCCTTGTTCACTTTACTTTGCCTCATATACCGAAAGGATATTTTGGGAAGAAGTGTTGAATGAAAAGGAGAGTCCTCATCAAGTATTAATAAACACCTGCATCTTGTATGTTTGGGTGAAAGGAAGAAAGAAAGATTGGTAAAACATAACTGTCAATGTTATACGTGCAGAAAGGTCGAATGTTGTATTTTACCCATCTAATAAACCGTATAAGCCGTCGAAGCTGATTGATTTAAAAGGATATATGGCAGAAGTAGATCATGAAATATAAAATGTACAATAATGAGTTCTACAGAGTATTGAAAAATCAATAAAAGTGTGGGAGTTCCATGTACAGTGTACTTCACTCATAAAAAGCGATCTCAAGATATAAATCTTTTCGAATACGAAAGCCACTATTTCATTTCCTTGTATTCGAAAAGACATGGAGAATAAATCGATGCATTTTACATTTTGTTTGCCCTCTAGTGTCATAGTTCAGCTAGCAATGCCTTATCATTGCGCGTGTGTGAGTACGTGTTTGGCAGACATTCTGCTTATAATGCTATAATTCTCTGTGTGTATATGTTTTGTACTAATTTTTTCCCAACAAATAGCCATTCAGATACTGTTTTTTTAAAGCTGTATCAACCAGTGTACTTGTCCATCTGTGTCACTTCAGCATATTATAAGTCAAATTTTTTCTATTTTCAGCCTGTGAGCAATGCAGATTTTATTGTACCTGTAGAAATAGACGGTACCATACATCAGGTGGGGCATTCTTCCTTTATTCATAAATCATGCTATGTCAATAACCCAGACACAAATATGTACCGTATAAAGTAAATTTTCTACAAGGGGAAACTTCAGAAGCTGAAACTTTAACGTCTAGACACTTGTTAATTTTATTGTAAAGGAATCTGCTGTTGTCAAAAATAACAAAAACACAATAGCGGTATCACTGGAAGAGTGTGTAGGTTGGGTCAGTGATCGCATCGGCTATTGTTTCCAAATAGAAATTTGTTACTTTCCATTTATCATGTCTGACGAAAAATTGTAGCAACCAGTACAGTTTGAAGACAAAAAATAGTGGTGAGTTCTTCAGGTATGAAGTAGTGAATTGTGCTTCATATCTGAATTGAGATAACAATTTAACTTTTTTGTGCAATTGTAGGTATATGTATTAAAGAGGCCTTATGTAGACGAGTTTTTACAGAAGATGGGAGAGCTCTTTGAGTGTGTGCTATTTACCGCAAGTTTAGCAAAGGTAAAGTCAGGAACATAAAAAAATCATTAGATCTTAAACTACGTGTTAGATTCATATTAAAAAGCTTTGCAATGGTGGCGCACAGTTCCGCTATACAATACGTAATTGAAACCGACACCATTTCTTTTTTCGGCATTTTCTTAATGATTTTGTGTTGTGTACAATTGTAAGATTACAAATAGGACAACTAAATGTTAAAATAAAAATATATGTATTGAAGATTTCAACAACGTGTCTTTTTTGTATTTTGTAGTATGCAGATCCAGTAGCGGATTTGCTGGATAAATGGGGAGTTTTCAAAAGCCGCCTTTTCAGGGAGTCTTGTGTCTTTCATAGAGGCAACTATGTTAAGGTATAAATGCTGTACACACTAACGTTTCACTTCAATACTTGGACCAAGATTATTTGGAAGGAAATTTGTATGTCTAACTTTAGCTCTAACATGGTCGTTCTGTTTATCAAAACTCTTTATTTTTTGCCCCAACTCATGGAAGACAGATATGATTTGTCGCTGATGGATAAAACGGTAGATAAAATTTAAAAAAGTGTCTTTTTCAAATCTTTATTTCTAGTTCACTGAAATGTGTACTTACATGTATAAATCGTATTTTCAGGACTTGAGTCGGCTGGGAAGAGACCTGAGTCAAGTTGTGATAATAGATAACTCGCCAGCTTCCTATATCTTCCATCCAGACAATGCAGTATGTTATCTAAACAAATGTCTTTAATACTCTGAACGCATTATTTAGTATTTTCAATCGTGAAAAATATTGTGATAATCTTTATCGGTTTTTTAAGGTATTTTAATTGAGGAAGGTAGTCTGTCAAGTAATTACATGTCTTGTAACACTTGAGTACAGTAGAACCTGTTTTGAGCGGGACCCTAATTTTTCATGACAAAAATGCCATAAAAGGCAGGTGTGCCATACAAAACAGGTAAAATGAACGTGAGTGATAAGGATTCATTTTACAGGGACCCTGCCGCAAAAAGGCAGGTATGCCGTAAAAAGGTGCCGCACAAAACAGGTTCTACTGTACAAATATTTTTTGTGTTAGGTGATGTATCATATGTGTATAATAACGATCAAAAATGTGAAATATTTCAGGTGCCTGTAGCGTCATGGTTTGACGATATGCAGGATACGGAGTTGTTGGACCTAATACCGTTCTTTGAAGGACTCGCTAAAGTGGACAATGTCTACACAGTGTTGAAAAATGCTAACACATAACAACATATGTGAATTCTAACGAAATGAAGGGATAATCCAGCCATGTTACTTTCTCTTTAAGAGCCTGGAGTTCAACGTAATGGCCCCAAAACTTATAAGGGAAAAAGACAAAATGTGGATTTACAAGACAGGGTGAAACTCTTCTTGGAGGATCCAATATATAATGGCTGCACTCTTATAAATAATTGTGTGATGTTTTTGTATCATGTTTATATAAACAAACACATTTAAGATGCATCAGCTGACAGCAGGCACTGCATTTGTGCAGTTGCGAACTAAGGTGTCAGACAACTTGTTGCATTTTAATACTATGAGTCCCACTATTGCACACTGCAAGCAAATTACACAACTTGAAGCTGAATGTTGCCTTATCTGTTTATTATCAAGGGAGAAAATGAAGAAAATCTTATCATTTTGTGTGTTGCATTTATATGGAAGATTTTCCTTGATAATTAGTTCAGCTTTAAAACGAAGCCATCCTTGAGTGACACATTGTGCATGAAAATAGACCAGTAAGTACATTTAAGCAGATTTGAACATAATCAGTGTTGTTAAAGTTTCGAGTTATAAATTATCCATGGTGTAGAAGCAAAATTTCTATCCAAGAAACACTTACTGGAGTGCATACTGTGTCATTTGTGGAAATACAGGAAAACATTGTGGGAACTTTAAACCCTTCATATGTATGTTGCCTTGCCTGATTGGTACTGCAGAATAGTTTACATCAAGTGCTTGGGCTGGCCAGGCATATCATAAAACCACAGAAGTCCATGCAATTAGCGGAACATTAGGTTTGTCCGACGTCACACAACTGCACAACACAACTTTAATTAAAATCCAACAAACTGAAATAGGGGACAAGCGAGAGTACGGTTGTAGATATTTGTACATAGAATGAATTGGAGATTTTAAAATCGGACCATTTGCTTTCGTGGTAACTGCGCACAGTGGCACAACTTATGGAATTCGTGTATCGGTCAACCCATCTTCGTCTAAGGTGCAGGTAAAGCCAAAAAAACATAAGAAATACATGTAAAGAAAAAGTGTGATTACACCATCATATTTATTAAGGTTAAGAATTTGTGCACTTTGGCAGGCATCTTGTGGTCAAACCTCATTTGGTCAAGTGATCATTTTCCATGTGTTGCGTGGTTTGTGGATTTTTCCACAATTTCCTCTCAATCTGTTTTAAAGCAATTCTTCATGAACATAAGTGCCTATTGGTAAAATATTAGATGGGAAGCGAGGAAAATAAACGTATGAAAAGTAACATGCATTGCTTAATACTTTGAGAATTACTAATGCTTAAATGCGCAAATTGGAATGTTGCTTCCGTGTGGGAAGTCTTATTATTAGGATATCAAGCAATACAGTTATCAGATCTTGAGTATGTAGAACGTTAACACATCTTTATGATGTTAACTTTTGCTAAGAAGGAATGGTAGAAAAAAATACAGTAATACAGTATTGGACGATCCATAAACGACGCAACACATTTCTTAGTTATTATGTTGACATTGTAATATATATTGTAGGAAGGGAAATGTATCCAATAAGAATTTCCCGAAATAAAACTGTATCATAAATATTTTTGCTACCATTGTATAGTTTCCTAAACCGTCACACACGTTGGTGTACACATTTTTTCTGTCACTTAGAGTAAAGAAGAAAATGTATCCCCAAAATTTCGCCCTAGTTTTGTATAGAAGAACACACACGAGGGGCCATAAATGCATCACATAACACTTTTTATATAATCATTTTCTTTTAAACTTGTACTATATAAAGCAAAAAAATTACATTTTGTATATTATCTCATGTATAGTTGTTATCCCTTACAATTATTATCATTATTCAGAAAAGTAAAAATGACTTGTAATAACTATGTTACTAGTTCTGTCAAATGTTTACCTGAAATCAGTGCCAAGTGTCGAATAGTTTCGCGTCGAGTGCACCTGAAATGGAAAAATAATATCGACATGTTTTCTCAATATAAGTGAATATTTAGGAAAAAAATTACAAGAAAGTGTCTTGTAGCCTTTTCAGACAGCAAGACATTTTTCGATCATTTGTGTCAAAATGTTTGGGTGTTCCTGATATAACATTAGGACAAAAAATAAAGATACTGTCGGTTTTTTCCTGGGAAAAGGTATGATAGAACTGGTACTCTATCAGTACAGAGTAGATGTACTGGCCTAGTATAGTGTGTACAAGAAAAACACATGGTGTACTCGTACAATTACGGTTGTGTTTATGTTTGAACTATGTATTGTTTTTGATTGTATTATAATTTTTCTCAATTGAAATGCCCAGTGTGTTTGCTCAGAGTATTGTAAATGATGATAAAAGGCTGGCCTTGCTAAACGTGTAAGCGAGATTTTCTAGATCTCCATGGGTAACGTACTAAAATTAAGCCCGTCTGTGTGAGTGAGCTTAGTTTTGTAAAAGCATTTGCAAACATATACTAGTTACAAAAATATACACTAGTTATACACTAGTTACACACATATACACTAGTTCTGGCAAAAAAATTGTTGCTGTCATTCCGTGAGGAATAAACAGTACTTGTGTGTACAGATGGAAATGCAAATTTCAGAAATGCATAATGTGCATTACAATATTAATATCGACATAACACACTCTTTTATATTTAGAGCAGTTGCAAAATCATCTTTAGAAATTAGTTAAAGATGCACATAAATTTGAAAAATGCTACATGTGGACCATGTTTGCAGTGCAAGGTTGCCCCGTCTTGAAAATCTCGTGAATTTGGCTAAAAGCCAAAGAATAAAATGAGATATCATATTTAGTACAGGTACTAATTCGCTGCCAAATGTGTATAGTGTTGAATTATCCCTATAGTTTAATTTTGTATGTGTGTGTGAAAGATTATAAGAATTAATGAAGGGGGAATTTCATTTTGTACAGAAATTTAATTAAGACATGTTGGTCATAACTTTGTGAGTGCTTATTATTATAACAGATCTGTGATCACAATGCAAAAGCATGTAGTTAATTGCGTCTTGGGCTAATGAAAGTATAAATTTTGAGAGAAAAGTGAAAAAAAAAATTCAAGGTCACAGCCCCAACAGATTAGAGGCAATAATAATGTAAAGGGTACATAGATAAACAGTGCGTAGACATGCACTACATTAGATTTTAAGTACGGTAAGTACTCTGTAATAATAAATATTTTACTGAATTGGTTTTTCTTTTGAAACAAGCAAACAAACAAATAACCGTATCTGATTTTATTTTTCCACATATTGTTATCAAGACTAAAGTTGTATCCCATACTTTGAAATGATGACACCTGCTATGATATTGAGACGCTTGATGAAAAAGACTCATAGTTATGTCACAATAAAAATAGCAGATTGTGATTTACCTTTGATTAAAAATATACATTTTGAAAACTTGGGGTTGACAATTTGTGTTAATCCGTAAACATGGAAAATGCACAACAATGCTATAAAAAATGAATAGGGAATGAAGAAACGGGTAGCATTGACAGAAATGATGTAATTTACTGCATGTGAACTTTTGGCCCAAAAACAAAATATGTAGAGCATAAAGGGTGGTTATGTGTACGACAAGGAAACAAATAATATCCTGGTAATAATGACGACGAATACAATTGTGATATGGGTGACGTTGGGACATTAATTAGCTAGATATTTGGTATTTTTTGTAAACCTTTGTAAATAGCAAGCCTCATTATTTGTAATTAATTTAAGTTTAAAATGTACTGTATATAGAAATTCCGAATCAGTCATAATATTTCCGCAGTAAGACTGGTTTTTTTTGTTTGTAAATGGTTTTCGATCATAGGGTGGTAAAATTACTCAGTCATGCCGTAAAACACAACCATTTGCAAAGTACGTAATTGGTTAGTTTCGCCATTCTGCAACTTCCGTTTGTTGATAACAGTATTTGCAAAGGAATAAATACACTGGCAGGTTCAGCATGAAATAAGTCGGTACCTAAAGCTTGATGCAGTCCTCAGGATATTTCAGCTTTAGTTGCGAAAGTGCGTTTTTTCTGGTGGTACAGAGGCAAATCCTTTACATCTTGTAAACTAGACTGTCGCGGAAACACAAGCGCTTTTAAAGCAAAGTTATTCGAATATTACATTGGCTGTACTCAAACTTAAGAACTGATTTATTTCATTTACTTTTTCTTTTCTTTAAGTTTGGTTAGTTTCACAGAGTTAAATGCTTTTCCCAACCCAACTCATCTGTGGATGGGTAAAAACGCACACAAAAATAGGTACGAGTCATTTCAATACATAAGTGTACAACGGTGTGTCTGAAGTGCATGCATTCAATGTTTGTAAATTAATAAAAGATCAATACCCTAAAATGGGGGTAGTTGCAGAATATGCGTTACATACAAGATGTAAGTAGTAGTGACCAAAGTGCACATATTGAAAAACTGCCCATTGAAAAGCACCAAGCAATTTTCAAAGGCAGACGTTTCTCTCCGTTAAATAAGCAATAGGAGTAAGTGAAATAGTCTTAAATGGGGGTAAATGAATAAAAATGTTTCTGTTGTTGACTTGTGTGTGTGACAGACAACTGCAAGTGAGTGACTTTAGTGGGTTGTTTCTAAAATAAGAAATAATGCAGTGACTTGATTTATACGTTTGTAAAAATTTCAAATGAAAACTTAATATCCATGTCAGTAAATTTAAAAAGTGGAAATCTTTAAATTATTACATGCAAATCAGTTTAATGGATACATTTGGTGGTTATATCAAATGGTTCGACACTGCAGTTATTCACTAAATCAAAGATAAAAAACCATAATTTTATTACTAATTGTTGTTGACTGTCCAAGTTTAAAATATTAGGATGTTTTTATTCTTACACTGTGGAAACAAAATGTGAATAGCAAATATGATATTTTTCTGTATAGACAGACATAATTCTATGTCCAAATATTATTATTGAATACAGTAGAACTTGTTTTGAGCGACATCAAACTTTTTTAATCAAAAAGTGTCGTAAAAGGCAGGATGTCGCTCAAAGCAGAGGCATTTAAACTGGTCTAAACCATGTTACTTCTGTGGAAAAAAGTGTCGTAAAAGACAAGATGTCGCTCAAAACAGGTGTCGTTCAAAACAGATTCTACTGTATAAAAAAGACATCTTGTACATTGATTTTTACTAAAACAGTGTAGCAAACTTGTTAGAGAAGGACGAAACGAAATAAAGTCTTTGCTACAAAAGGTAAAATGAGTTTGTTTTCTTTGTTTTCAACAATAAAAGTTTCGGATCTGTTAAGTGTATTGTCCGATTTGTTATTTGTTTGCATCCCCCAAGCTCACTCGAATATAATTATGGCACCGCTTATGTTCTTTTAAACGTAAATAATATTTCTTTGCCGTAATGCAAAATCACGAGTTTTTCTTCAGAATTACTGCCATTTTACTGATGGGATATTTTCAGTGGTGCTCTTCATTACGTTAGAGGCTTAATCAGTTACAAAATGCTTACTGTGTTAGGTTTGCTGCTATCAAAATTGCTATCTTAATATGTAATTCTAATTAAGGCACCCTCTTAAAACTTGGTCTATATGTCGTCAAAGATATATACCGTAATCCCCCTTATCACAACAGCGGGTTACACTGGGTGCAACAAAATATAAAGAAACATTAATTCTATTCATAAAATTTTTATTGATCACAAAATGATTTACATGTTTGGAGACAATAATGTTCTTTGTTTCGCGACTTAAACTGTCCGGAAATTTTAACAGTAAAACAGTGTACATGGTTAGTTTGTCAAGTCCTCGTTCAAATTATTTAATCACGATTTCCGCTGCCCTCATAAAACATACATTTGTACCAATTTTACTTTCATAAACAGTTTAATCATTAATCAACTTCCCAATCTGTTACCAATAATCGTTATCTTGTTTCAGAAGAACTTGTGATAAATACCCTGGCTGTTTCATCTCCAGATCCTGTCACTATGTATGCACCATCCCTGAAAATGACAAAACTACATTAAAATGCAGTTTATTAAACCAACAACATAAGTCATGTTTTATGGACTATGACATTCAAATGTTGCCATTAAAATGACATTATCTGCAATGTTTTAGCAACCAAGTCACAGATATTCCAATATGGAAGCTGGGGCTTATTTAGGATAACTTCACAACGACAGCTAAGCGTGGCTAATGATTGGACTTCAAACAATCCTGTTTAAGCTCAAATTTATCACTTATAATTACCTTGTAATGTCTAAGTCTAATATTTCTTCCTGATGACCGAGCCACTGTCTTACTCTCTCGCCTGTTCTTGCATCCCACAAGTGTACAATGCCGTCTAACGTACAAGTGTATATTAAGGGCTGAGATGCATCCCACTTCATGCGCACTATACCAGCCTACAAGTGTAAACAGGACACCAGGACCCGTGCTGTTCGGTACTTTTGGTAACAATACAAATTCGTTTATGTATACTTTCTCACTTTCTTAAAGATGCTTCTGTTAACGGTTCAATTACCACTTCCAACTGGCGTTGGCTCACTTGCTGGTGGCCAACCGTGCCTGTGAACACGCAACAATTTTTGCAGCAAGAACAGGACTGGATTATTAATTTACAACACGTGGTATATTGTTACATACCTCGTGCTGACATGTGTGTCTTGCAACTTGTGTCGATAAATCCCATATAGTCATACTGCCTGTTAACGTTCCAGTTGCGGCTAAGTTCTGTCTGTAAACATTGAAAAAGAAAACACATTTACAAGCTTAACTTTTTGAATTTGTACTTATTCTCTTTAAATCTCACCCACAGTTAATAAAGTGGTCATCCCAAATTTATTGTAGTTTAACCATACCCAGCTTTTGAGAAACCGACGGCTTCGACTGAATCATCGTCATCGTCTGTCTTTTGTGAATTACTGCAACTGAAGGTCGTCAAAACCTGTAACATAATGAGTGATTTCTTCAAGTCAAGCTTCTTTAAAGTTTAGCCATACATTAGGTTGCTAATTTCCCCACAACGTCTTGTCGCACGAGGTATCCAAAATATAAGTGAGATAGCCGAGACCTACCTTTCCGCTATTGGCATTGATGAGTTTTGTCGTAACATCAGTTGAACCAGTGAGAACTAACGTATTATCGGTGTGACAATCTATACTTGTTATTGAATCTGAATGACCCAAATGACCTACAAGAGAAAAGACCTCGTTCAATACATGGCTTGTACCATAAGATTTCACTGACTTGCACGTATTCAATTAGAGAACATTAACGATTGTTATTTCATTTTTGTTGTTCATTTTCCGGGACCACTGCTACCTCTACTTGGATTCGCTCGGCAAATGGGTTGAATCCCGAGTGCACCTACAGTTACGTGGCAAAATAAAGTAAGTTTTTGAAACATTCTTTAGCGAGAATTACCTGTAATTGAATGAAGGACAGAACCAGATTTCAAATCCCAGATTTTTATAGCACCATCTTGATATCCTACAACAGCTCTCTTACCTAAAATCATCAATAGAACGTGCAAAAGTCCAAGTGTAATGTATATTCCTTTCAACAAATGTACAAAAGATCACAATACTTAGATTAATGTAATTTATTATCCAACATCAGCTTTCGCTTACAGTATTCGCAAGTGTACAATAAGACGTACCATCTGGCATAATTTTCCCCACAGTACTTGTCACCCCGTGCGACTGGAAAGTTTTTGTATCACCACTTGGAATCTTGAACATCCACGTGTCACCATCTGCCGTTCCTACTAACAGTACGTGTGTCAAGTGATGCCATTCCATCCACTGAAAAGAAGTGCTCTCACTGATTAGGTTTCTTTTTATCACTGTCAAGGGAAGAAAAAGTTTTCACCGAAAAACTGCTGAATGGAAGTGTGCCTACATGTGCCCTGGGTTGAGGAATAAACCAAAGGAAATTGGTTTTCAATTATGAAGATTTATTAAATTTTGGCAATTTACTGATAAGACAAGACATAATAACGATCTTAGAATGACAAATTACATTTGGTTAAGTCAGGTGTAAGGAATACCTCTAAATCCGAAGTTTCAAAGGACCAGACTTCCTCACCGGAAGCAACTTTCCACACTTTTATCAAGCCACTCATATCTGCTGTGGCCACATACACTGAATCATGGCTAAACGCTGCACATGTTACGGAATCTTTATGACCTACAACACAAGTTTGATAATTTCTAATTTTCTATGCGAAGAAATCAGTCTGGTGTGTTGCATCAAATATAAAATTTATAACGGAAGTTTGACGCAATACCTGTACACTCCATAATCTGTGATCCATCTGATAATTTCCATACAAAGGCTTTATCATCCTCACCACCAGTAACCGCCAAATTACCATCTTTGGGATCAATGTGTACACAAAATACTGAACCTAGATGTAAAGTAGTGAAAAAAATGTACGTAAGATTATCACAAATATATTCAATAATTAGTGTTAATAGGATTTTTGCTAAGTTTTCATTGGCGGATCCAGGGGGCGTGTGGGAGGCACGTACCCCCCCTACGACCGGATTTTTTTTCATTTTCATACAGTTTTTGCCGATTTCCCCCCATTTTTTAGGGTTTTTCCTAAAAATTTTGGGTTGGTGCCCCCCCCCCACGGGAAATCCTGGATCCGGGCCTGGTTTTGCTATGTTTTTAGCCATGAATATGAACAATATACATGTACATGTATGTAAATGTATAATTTTAAACACTGACGACACAGGTGTGGCACACTAACAAACAAAGCACTAATTTCTGAAATATGTACATGTACCAAATTTTATGGATATTTGAACGTGATGTACCCAATTTTTCGTCAACAAATGTTTTGAAGCCACTTTGTGTGCAAGGAAATTTAAGACTTCCAAGCACCCTTAGAAAACTGTACGGATGCACACCATATCCAGTTTTCTCAAGTCTCACCTTTGTGGTTTGTGAACGATGCAATAGCATCATCTCTCGGTGGTCCCATTGCTTCATCATCCCCAGCTTCGGCACCATTACCTTCCAGATCCATATCACCGAGATCTTCAGTTAGTTCACCTGAAACACATTTTACATCACTGTAAACTTGATGATTTGTCTTTTGCAGAAATTTCCCGATACCTGTGTGCCAACTATAATCCACTGTACCTGTTTCATACATTATTTGAAAGACTTTTTGTTAAATACCAGGTGATTTTAAATGTGACAACTAATATAATGAATCAGTTTTTACCAGAATCAGCTTCATGGTCGTCATCCAAAATTACTTCTTCTACATCTTCTTGATCTATATCAGCATCAGCCATTACGTCTTCTTCACTGACATCAGTTTGGTTTTCCTTTCCTGTTGGATCTCCCATCTTGATGAAACAAGACTGAAAATCAGATTTAACCATAAAAAAATATATCCATTTTCTAGTTTTGAAAATGTCACCCAGTGTTATTGTATGTATTTCACCTCAGAACGACGGTGACTGTGCATATTTTTAACCGAGGTACTGATTAAATTAGACTTCAGATCTCTCTAGATCTAGATTTCTCGAGATCCACTTAAATGGATCCAAGCACTGTAAATGTCAGAATTAAAAATCATTTAAAAAACGGGATAAACACCTAAAATCTACACTGTCAGTGATTAATATTAGGATTATCACTCTTATATATTAACTACAATATTCACTGACATTGTGCGTACACAACAACTCTTTAAATTTAGCAAAATGTTGTAAAACTTACAAAATTTCTCAACTCTATGGAAACGGAAGCAGAATTGTGCAGATGACAGGTTGATAATTTTACATCAATAGGCTTCACGGGGTAAGTGCTAATAATGTGAGGACATTTTGGTTTAATATTAAAATTTCCTTTGCATAGGTTCATATTATTCCAGTTCTAGAAGATACCTTAAGTATTAAATGATTAGTTTTATTTATTCAGTAAGGCAAAATTAGTCTAAAACTGCAGAATATTAATCAGGCACGAATAAGTTTTCCCAAATAGGACCTCAAAAATCTCCCGCCAGATATGCTAATTAAGTGACTTGACACAGATATGAGCCAATCAAATATCGAGAAAACCATGTGCTCAGCAAAACGTAAATAGACAAGGGCAAGTTGCTGGGAGGAAAAATAAAAAAATCCTGAATAACACTACATAGAAAAGTTGTTAACATGTGACAACTATGCAGGTCGACAATTCACACTTTCAAGAACGTCCCAAACGTGTAAGAAGAGATTCACAAAGACAGTTAATTGATATAAATCCAGATGAAAAAAGGAGTCTTGGACTGACAGGTGTCATTCATGTTCTGAAAAGTTACGATGATTTTGATGGAGGAATAAATTGCTGCATTTGTGGTGAGTAAACCGTGACAGTTGTTTTAATTCTGTCATAGACGTGGACAATGGGTTAAAGAATAATTAATTGGATCAGGATAAAACATGTATGCTTTGTGGGAAACTAAATGCAGAAAAACAAATACATCTAATCTGCAGGAAGGATTATTTTTGTACTCGAATTATCAGAAAGGGATCTCCTATATATAAACAATGAAATTCATTAAACATAATGAATTTCATAAAACGTAATGAATTTCAAAAAGAATTTAAAATGTCTTTGAATCACAGAATAATTTCTATAAAGTATGTATTTATTGTACAGCACCAAGTTAAT
>JBCAUI010090324.1:0-19343 GCA_038406195.1 Haplosyllis anthogorgicola
ATGATCGAATCCCCGTTTTTCCGTTTTCAGTTCAGAAAATAAACTTGAAAACGTTTTGGCCACTTCATACACGGACCGAGGTTGGATTAAAACTAAGAACGTACAAGTAATTGGAGTCTACGGTTGTATGTGTGTAAATGGATACGTAATTGAATCTTAGCAATGATTTGCAGTAGGCCCCTGTTTGGTTGTTATGTTTTGTTTAACAGTGACGAACACCTGTATGAGGTAAGTGACTACAATTCTAACGTAATGTTGTTGGACGTTTGTTTGTGTGCAATGCAAATGGTGAGATCTGGTTGAAATCCATTGAGAGGGGGCGCAGGAGACGCACGCCCCTCCATGGAGTCACATTATCTGCAACTTGAAGGTGTTTCTAAAAAATGTAAATTTTTGAGTTTAAAGTTCAATGTGCGGCCTCTTTAACGAGAAAACCTGGATCTGCCATTGTGGACCAGCAAAGCCGTTCTGTCAGAAGACGTTTATACCAAATCGTTTGAAAGAATTATGCGAAGTGAATTGTT
The DNA here is from genome assembly GCA_038406195.1 of Haplosyllis anthogorgicola. Classification (NCBI taxonomy): domain Eukaryota; kingdom Metazoa; phylum Annelida; class Polychaeta; order Phyllodocida; family Syllidae; genus Haplosyllis; species Haplosyllis anthogorgicola. Next base: position 525 of record JBCAUI010090324.1, read on the forward strand.
TGCTTCATATTCTCTTCATATTAAATATACATGAAAGAGAAGTTTCCACAGATAAAGATGTCCTCCCAGTTTATAGCCCTACTTGGTCATGCTTTGATGTAACTCATAGTGACATATCTCTTAAGGCTTCTCTGTACTGGCATCATTATAGCATCAGAGTCCTGTCATTACCCATGTACAGTCATGTTTAAAATGTCAGGGGGCATTAAGATTTTAATGAATACTTAAGACTAAATGACTGATAAAAAGCCAAAATATGTACTTGCTGCTTAGCCAAAGTTGGAGCAATATTGCTTATGCTGTGTGAATAAATATAGATGCCTATTATACTGTGTCTAGGATGTTTTTAGTCTCTTGGAGTGAAAGAAAAATGGTCAAATTATACACACCAAATGTAAACAAGTTTAAACCACCAGAATTTAAATCAGAGATCAGAGATTTAAATAGATATTGCTTGCAAAGAGGATCATTACAGGGACAAAAAATGTGAATGATAGCAAAATCCATTTATTGCAATCACTCTAAATGGAAATGAGATTGAAACTTTTTATTTCAAATGAACTGTTTTTACATGCATTAAGATGTGAACTTGGGACCTCTGCTAGGAACCACACCTGCCTGTTTTAGAACTGGTTTTACAATGACAACTATTGTTCCCTGTATGGGTTCTTTCATATTTCTGTAGACAACATGCTGTAAGCTTTGTATTACATTTCATATGTCCCATGCGAAATATTCAACATCATGTAATTGTCCAATGTGAATAAGGGAAAGGGGTCTTTGATGTTTCATAATCTGTTTATGTTGGTACCCTACCTTTGCAAAAATAGTTCAGGAGTGTTCAGATTTCTAAAAGGAAATGATTTCAGTTGAAATACTACAAATGGGTCACATGATGGGGATGACCCCAGGGCTATATATGCATTTTGCTCATATGTCAATACATGTGGGGCTTGTGATGACAGGTCATGACAGTCTATGAGACAGTATGTAACTGGTCAGTTGAAGAGTCACACATTGTACACACTGTATGCACTGGTGACATTAAACACTATGATGTACAAGGGTACAACAAAAAGAGGCCACAACAGTAGAACCTTCAATGAAGACATCGATCTAAGGGTAAAAACTAAATGTTTTTCAGGTTGTGGGTATAGAGTATACACTATGTTACAGGCTGATGGGAGTTTAAACATATTTAGTAACATGAACTGCTGAGTGACTTTTTGACTGTTTAACATATGCATAGTCATGTACACTTTACAGTAAATATTTGTAGGAGATATGACATGCATGCATATTGAACACAAGCCAGTGTTTTGTCTGTGTGGGCCATGGCTAATGATATACAGTAACCAACATTCAATGTATTGAACTCAGTTTGAGTCAGTCATTCAGTGGAAAAGCAAACCAAAAATTTGATGGATATTTTACAGCTACTTTCTGCATGAGGATATATCAGTAATTTATACAAATGTTTGCTAACTTCCGTGATTATAAATCAGGTATGTTTCATTTATAAATGCGTTATGGGCATAAATCAAGATAATTCTATATTTTACCCTTGCATTACCTGTAATGAATGGAACATAAATTTGTTCAGGTAAAGAAGTTCATCAAGGCGTGGATGTGAACATATGTTCTGAGTCTTTATGGAAGCATTGCACCATGGAGGGCGGTGTCATGTAGTCTATTCCTCACCAATCAATCTTCTCTGAATTAAAAGATATTTGATACCAAATCTATCGTTTTATTAAAGAGAGTGAACATTATTTATTTGGAAAAAAATGAGTTTAAGCCTTTTTGTAAGATTTCTCTTCGAAGATGATAAAGGATAGTAAAGACTTTAAAGATTTTTTATGACAGTACAGGACTAAAAACATTCACTAATTACATACTACCCTTAAAGTTTAAAGATTTTGTGTAACAATACAAGACTCAAAAACATCCACAAATTATATACTTGCTCATATAAAGCATTGGATGCTGTAGAAAGAGATCAAATTTTGCAAACATGGATTATTTTCCAGGGAATACATGTCTGTCTGCTGGCTGGTGATTACAGACGTTTTATGTAGGTCATATCATATCAAACAGCACAACTCCCAATACTTCATATTGCTGCATTTTGATACTTAGCGTTAAATATTAAATTCTGTCGCTTCTGACGTTTAGTTGACGTTTCTTTGTGTACGAAAAGGATTATGTAGACATTTCTGAAGTCTATTCCATGAAGCTCTTAGTCTTGGAGTTTGAAATGGAGTCAGTACTTGGAAAAAGTAAATGAAGTGGATACATTTTGTTGAGTTGACACAGTCGGTCTGAATTTTTAACCAGTGTGTATTGTGTTTGTTACATAGACATTTAGACCTATTGCGAATATACTGTTTACTTGATGTGTGTATTATTGAGCTTACTTCAAAAGTGACGGAGAATACCAATGTGTGACTCTACTTTCATAACTGCATTGAATAAGTAAGTATGTAAGTCTTGATACTTCTTTGTATGAAGATGTTGTGATAATTGTCACTGATCAAATATCATGACAGAAAATGTTCCGTTGACATGCACTTCACCAGTAAGCTATTTAGTAAGCTATTAAGCTATTTACAGTAAATGGTATGCTGTGTTTTATTTCATGTAAAACGTTCCTGACATGTTGAAGTAAAGAGAAAAATAATGATTTTAAGAAACAGAAAAATTTTCCATGTTTCAAGGGGGGGGGGCAAAACAATATGGCGGACAAATTGGTTCAAATATGTCTTGAGCAGATCCCCAGAACGCCCCCTCCTCCACAGATCCGCCACTTAAATGTGCGGTTGAGGTGAAGATATTGGTGTACCCACGGTCATATGGGAAAAATTCCGTTTGCAAATCGTAAAATAGTGCAAATCACTTTGTCCATGTATGTAAAACACACTTTGCTACAGAAAACAGTTTCTTTTATGAATGTTTTTGCACCCGGTTTATGGATAAATAATTATCCTTGGGAATCTTCTGTTCAAGCATCATTTCTACAATGTGGCATTTTAACAAAGGCTAATCTCCCGTACTTGACGTCAAAGAAGAACGATCATTTATTACCGTAAATGCCCGAAATAAGCCACATGCCCTAATTTTGCCGCACCCCCTTTTTATCAGCTGATTTATGGAATTTCTTACACAGATTTACGGAACATTTTGACATCGTAACATACAAACTTTTTGTTTGTGAAATGTTGTAAATGACATTTTGTACTATTCAGTTGCATTTATTACCCAAACATGACTGTCTTTTCAATGTTCTCTAACTACTTTACTATTTTCACAGCAAATTTGTTAACTTGTATCGTAAATATAACCTGTCCAAATTTGGTCGATACCTCTGAAAATTGGTGCTAAACGCATGCGGCTTATTTCGGACATTTACGGTATTTCAAGTTGTCTGTTTACGGGTAGAAAAGAAAAACTTAACAAAAGCTACGTTGTAGTGAAAAGATTAGCCAGATTTGTATGGAAAGTTGTGATTTACTTTTGTGTGGGAAAAGCGTTCTTATTTAATTGTTTGGATTACATTTGTAGCAGCGCGTTGAAAGTTGAGTAAAACTCCGCATGTTGAAGGTGAAAAATGTGAACAGCAAAATATGCCAGATTTGTCTGATAGTCGATAGAAAGAAAAAATTTGGTTTCTGAGGAACAAGTTCAATATTTATTTACACATGCATGCAGTATATCCCAGCTCGAACTTAAGTTTGATTCGAACCTTTTGAAAAGTCTCCTTTGTACAATTTTATTCAATTGATTTGATAACTCGAACTTCCGTTTATCTGGAACTTTTTATAGTTTCCATCGAGGTTCAAGTTAAGTGGAAGGTACTGTATATTTCCGATCGCAGTAATTTGAAAATCGTGTTTCGTGCGATGTAATACAAATGCTTAAAAAAGGGCCCAATATTTGGTTGTAAAATGCCACGAATACACTCGAAAACAATTTGTCATGCAGAAACATTGCCACATCATAAGAAGTATGACAAGATAAGACACATGAAAGTAACAAGCCTGAGGAGAATGTAGAACCTCGCATACGTAGAAAAAAACCCTCAGAAACGTATAATTATGTGTACAAAATGCCGCAGAACACACAATAAGGATGATCGGGGTGAGAGCTTAGCTTTTTATCTGAAATACATGCACAATTAGAAAGAAGAGTATATACACATTACGTGTTCTCAATGGAGAATGATGCCTTAGATGAATAGATAACTGGTGTAGAACACTCAGACCGAGGATCTTAGGCCTTTGTTTTTAATTGTTTGGATTACATTTTCCGTCGCAATTTTTAAAATCAAAAGTTTCGAAAAAAATGCAAATGACACCTGAAACATGTTGTGCACGGCCAACCACACCTCCCCCCACCCTAAAAAAAACCCCAACAAAACCCAGTCTTGTCGAACATGATCCGTCAAATGTCAATCGGAATACTATCAAAATTTTACTAGTATTTATTAATAGTTTGGCTTTTCAGGGACCATGATCAATTTTTATTTTTGTTCTTTTTTCGATCGCTGCACTGAGAAAATCATGGCAATGCAATGTAATCCAACCGACTAAAAAATAAGCCTAAGTGGCGTAGAACACTCAGACCGCGGATCTTAGTTCACACTCCCTTGGACCTGAACTATAAAGCGAAAAAAAGCGTAATGGTTTAAATCTTTTCATTACAGTTGTTGTTGGAGTGTGTTTTTCAGTGTTATCTTTACATCATTTCAATGCAAATAAAAATGGGAAATTGCGTACTTTTCAAGTGAAGTAATAGTGCATGATTTTAGTATTGTATGGAACTCACAGAATCAGCGGCAAATCGTGTTAAGTAGGCAGCATGATCCGTCTTGCGACCAATGTCTCTATTGTCATGTAACAGACTGAGACATACGATATAATTAAAGCAGGAATAACTAATGGATACTTCACTGTAGAAATCGTTTTCTTTGAGAATCTTTGTGAAAATTACGGTTCGGTTGTGTGTTGTACATACAAAGGGTAGGTGTGGCACAGGACACCTTCACCAGGATACGTTGAATTAAGCATTTTGCATTGGGTAATTTATTTGTGTAAAATTATTCCAATCTTTGAGACCGACCCAATATGGTTCCTGATGATTCATGGAGATATAAGGGACGTGCCGTTTATTAAAGTTGAAAGATACAAAACGTTTACGTAGCAGAAAACGTGGACTTAGATGTTTTACTATTCCATATTGGTTTCGTCAATGTGAATGAGAGCTGAAACTATGTTACTGCCATAGTACAGATAGCTGCACCTGTACCTGATGTTTTACCGGAGACTTTGTCTATCTCGCTTGGGATCAGAGGTGTAAAAATATCTTAACTCACGTCCAAGGATAAATCTGGATATCATTGGTGTATGTATCTCCAGAATCAACCCAGGCCTCATGTCTGAATCATTTGGATTACATTTGCACTGACGAGGTTTTCATCTGGCGGCAATCGGGAAAAATTAAAAATTTAATCCTGGTTTCAAAGTGCCGGATTGTTCATTATATCAATTAAATTCATACCTTCAGGTAACAGATTCTGAATTCTGATTGACTCACGAGAAACAAACAATATGTTTGGCCTGATCTATCGTGTTTAAATAACTGTCGATCTTTATTTTGTTAATTCTTCGATTTTTCCCATTTTAAAGTGCGGCGGCAAATGTAATCCAAACAATTAAATACAACAGTCCTAGAAGCTGGAGATCCTGGACTCCCGTGCTGTGTGTGTTTGTGTGTTTGTCAGGTCATGATCCGAGGTAACGCAACAGCTTGCAAGTATGCGAGGAACACGTCTGTCACGAAACGAAAAGGCAGGGGACATAAAACACAATAAAAGTGGATTGGAAAATCAAGTAGGAAATACTTCAGTCAGTATGTAACGTTTGTTTGTTCGATGAACAGCTACGTATTGTACTGTTGTTCAGTATGGAATAGCTTTGGATTAAGTTCGTGGATACTAAGGAGTTGTTTACGCAAAAGTTAAGCCCTGTTCACACTGTACTAAAACCGATCAGTTTCAAACTGTTTTTCCTGAGGTCGGTTTGTTCAGACTTGTGGTGAAGTCGTTCTTATCCACTTTGAGACCACTTTCATTTTGACCACCTCAGAGGTAGTCTCACAGTCTCAATTCGAATTCTGCTGCAAGCTTAACTACATGAAAACTGGAGTTTCTTTGCTGTTGGGTGTGGACACGACTGGCCGCAAAATGGTCTGAACAGAAGCCGCATTGAAAACGATTTGGAAAGAAACTAATTCAAATGTGAACAGGGCTTTAGTGGATACGAGGGAGTTGTTGTTGTTACGGTTAAGAAAATGTCGGGAGAAGCAATACAACTGATGCGGAAGGTTCGCATGCTGTGTATGAACACTGAGGATCCTATCTACACTGTAAGTAAATGCTATTTGTATTGAAATATGAACACGCACGTACACGCGCACGCACACACACACGCGCACGCACACACACACACACACACACACATACACACAATTGACGTTCACGCAGTAGGTGCAGCTCTAAAATCGGTGCACATACACTTTCTATAGCACTGAATGTTGTTGCAGGGTTACGTGTTTCATACGGTTCAACGTCATTTTCCTGTAAAATAAAAGGCTGTCACTGTACCAAACATGTACGAAAAAGAACCCTTAGATTTGAAGTGAAGTGTGTATTGGCAGGCGAATAGATGAAGCTCAAAAATACATTCTCTGTTCGTCCGAAGTAATGATATTTCAGCATTATTTTACTAGGTTCAACATTATTTCTCATGAAATACATTTCACCAAAGAGTTCCTCATATTTGAAGCATAGAGTGTATATGTACATACAGCGCTGTAATGTCTCTGTGTTAAGTATTGAGTTTATTTTTAACTGCAAAGACTAATGTTTCAGACACTGGCATTTTTGTGCTAGACTTTTTTTCAAATTCATTGAAATCAGTCTGTAATGGAACATGAGCTTTGTGTCACCAAGGTAACGCATTGTATGTAACATGAGACGTTGCGTTTTTTTACGCACAATTGTATTGTTTTCGTCAATATGTACTTGATAAACATGGCAACACATACAAAAGGGAGGCATATCAATAAACAGTGGTGCTGGTGCGATTTTATGTCACAATCACAACGATTTGTTTTTGTCAGCAATTTCCTTCGCTAACGTTGAAACACAAAGGCCCAACCGCAAAGCTGGCTTTTCACAGTCCAATTAGAGTTGTCACGACACTCAAAATTTTCCTGTCGACTGGCGGACACTATCAGTCGACACGACAGTCGACTGTCACACACCAACTGAATATTGGATATTTTAGCAATAATCTTTGTTTTCTTTAAGCAGTTATGATTGCGAGTCATTATTTGCACTTCGATGTTGTCACATGAACTTCCATTTAATTGTTGAATAATGAGTGGGGCTAACAAATAGTCCCAAGTTTGGTGACTTGATGTTATATAGTCATTAAATGTGATTGCTTTAAGTAGTTATTCCTTATATGGTGTCGTGTCGATTAGTCGACTAGTCTTGACAATGGAGCCAATGTACAGTCAAACCTCATTTATCCGGTCTCATCCGTTCCCTCTAAATATTGGCTGGTTAGTGAAATATCCGGATTACTAGTATTAAAATCAATGAAAAAAGGAAATTTGTTCCCAAGAAAACATGGACGGAAAGTGAGGGTTTCCAGATTATGGGGAACGGATAAACGAGGTCCGACTGTAATCGTGCCATATAGCTTCCTACATGTGGGGGCAAATAGACTGTGTAATTCATCCTTTTGTTTATTTTTAATTTGCTAAATGTGAGAAGTTTAAAAGCTGAGCAGGTCGTTCATGTTCCTTAGAATTCGTGGAACATTGTTACAGTTTGCACAGATGTATCAAGACAGTCACCACTAATACTCCAAATGAGGAACAAGCCTGGTTTAAATTTGTCTCAAGACTAGATGGTAATACTGAAGAATTTCTGTATTCTTACATGTGTAACCATGAATGCAACTCATGCAGAAGTTTTCAAGGTTACCGGTACCTGTAACATACATGTTAGTTCAATTTGTTGAAAGCATTACAGCCTCTACAATAACATTGGCAATACATGAGGCCAGACTATTTTTGTTTGCTGGATTACATTTCCGCCGTTCCCAAAATACAAGAATTGCAAAAAGTATAATGTAGTGTAATCAGACCTTAATAACACAAATTTATAACTTTCTGTCACCCTTCTTGAACATCGTTTGTTGAATTCATGAATTTACTTAAAAACACAAGCAAAGTCAATTGTCTTTGTATTATTTTTTACCCGATCGCCACTCTCGAAAATTTCCTTCATTGTAACGTAATTCGACAAATAAGAAAAGTCTTGCCTTATGGAAGAAAAAAAAAGATAGTAGAAGTGCACAGATGAGTCTGGTTAGGCGGGTATTGTAGTTCATGTGGACAGGTTAATGAGTATTGTGTGTGAAGTGAACTGCGAGAAGAAATCCCAGGTAGAACAACGTCTAGTCGAGAGATTTATTCGAACTTATTACCTTCCGAACAAGATAAAAGAAGGTAATTGTGGATTGTAAATTTATCGGTCTGTGTTGGCAATGCCGCAGACAGCATTGCGTTGAGTATGCTGTGCAATTGGTTACAATCTCGATCTATGCACCCGGTGGTGTACTATCTAACAATACAGTGGAAAGCGTATAAAATGGAAATGGCAGATTATGGCGTGGAAAGGAACCGCATTTAGATGTGTAATTACATGTATTTTACTCAAAACTCAAATTCTAGAAGTGATTGATGAGCTGATCGAGGGGTTGAGTCGTGGCCGACACCCCTGCCATCCCTACCTCTCCACTTTCTGCATACCAAGGCCAAAAAGGGATCACCAATCTTGCATGGCCTTGTGCGATGATCTTTGAAATGCCCTTAGGGAGACCGCAATGAACGCTACAGAAATGTACTGAAGTGAATTTTCTGAAGTTTTCAGGACGTGTAAGCCTGACGAGACGAAATAGTAAAAAAAAAATCCAGACAAATGGATGAGATTGTAAATTGTAGATGCAATCCGATTACAGGTAAATGCACGTTACCTGCTATCCAATCCATGCGTGTTATGGGTAACAAACTGGAGCACAGTTGTAGAATATGATGTTCAAAGTCTCAACACAATGTGAGTGGATCTATGCAATACATGTCATGGTGGTTACTCAGTGTTACGCTGTGGTCCGTAAAATCAAATGCACTACAGTAAAACTTGTTTTGGGCGAACTACCCACCGTGCAATAGAAAAAGTTCATGGATTACAGTGTGTTCGCCCAAGGCAGTGTGAAGTTAGTATTTTGTAAAAGTGAATTTGTGATCAGAAAGTAGTTTATCATTTGCTTTGAGTTCGCCCAGAAGAAGGTTCGCCCAAGGCAAGTTTCACTCTATATCGATATTTTGAGAGCTGCGCTTGTCCGAATTTGTTTCCCGTTTACCAGTGAATTTTGTGGACCATGGTCAATTTTAGGGGGCCACTGGTACCCGTGGTTTGGCTTCAGCTATGTGTTATGAACTAGAATTGATCTGTCAACCGATACCCATATGAGGGTACCCGAGACCAAGGATGGAAAGACAGCTAACCCGGTTAGGTTGCGCTCAAAACCTTAAGACGGTTACAGATTTGAAGCGAGGCAAACAAGTACAGAAACACTACATATTGAAACAGTGTAACAGTTATTTCATGGTAATTGGGCTTGGGTAATACCATCCCAAATTGTTGCAAACACAAACGAAATCAACACAAGTGAACTGTACACGGACCTGTGTGTTAATAGATACGTTCAGTGAGTATTTTGGTCGTATCTTTTCGTAATCAGGTACCTTTGTTTAGGGTGAAAAACCGGTACAACGGATTTGTTTACGTTTGCTTCATAGAATGCTGGTTAGTGTAAAAACAAATGATCTGTATGCTGATTGATCTTGAGTATACTGATGTAAGAGGTCAAGGTCACTTTCAAGGTCAAAGTTATTATTAATACGATTGTATTACGATTGATACTTAACGTCATCTGTCGGATTCGGCATGTGCGCTCCTTGGACAATCTTGTTGAGCCTCATGCCCGACGAAAGGCATGGAGGCTCTGTATCAACGAGAGGATTGAGTTGTGTTCCAGGTAGCCATTACAGTTTTCTGGGACCAGACCCCAGTTAAGCTCAGAAGACGCAAAGTTGATCACAAAAAGACGCCTGTATTCACACCTGGTGACATGCCTATTCCTTACATTTCTGTTGTGTACATGACTTTGTGATCTGAGGTCAGATATGTGTTAAGCCTTCAGGCTTTATGCCCATTCACAAAGTCACAGAGGATTCGACATCGTAAGTCAAAAGTAACGATAGCTGGAGGTGACCAAGCTTGGTCTTAAAGATACGCGTGGGTTTGTGGAACAATTAACTACATGCAACATAAAGATCAGTGAAAAGGATGTGATGACAAAGTACATTCAAACGGGACAAACAAACCCACAAAAGGGGGAAAAGCCTCAGCAAATACTAAAGAAACAACGTTTTACTAAGTAAGGCTTTTTTTAATCATATGGATTGCACGGCCAGAAAAAAATTAAAGTTGGTCCCGGTAAAACCAAACTGTTCGTACATATTAATAAAAGAAATGTTTTTTCCAATCAACATGTGATGAATCATGTCCAATGTGATCATTGTTTACTATGCATAACACAACAAGTTTCAGATGCCATTTTAGATTTTTTTTTTTTTGAAATCCCGTTTTCAAAGTGTGGCTGGAAATGTAATGGAACCAATTTAAAAAAGAAGCCTAACATGGTTTTAGTTGATTCATATTCGCATAAGTATGATATCACTGAAATTGTCCGAGAAATTCCAAATTCTAATCATAATGTTGTCTTCATTGGAAATGTATGGTAAACTTGGCGAGCATTACATTCGAGAAGATTGTATCATAATTCACTGTGGGATCGATCAATTGCAGTACATGCTGCCTTTTTGGCCAAACATTAGGTCAGCATATTACATAATGTCTGAAGCTTACGCAGTTATGAACAACAAATATGCGTAGGTAAATTCCATCCAAGTTCTATTCGTTACCAAACCTTGTACAGTGTAACTTTAAGAATATGAAAATTTGAAAATTTTTGACACAGAATAAGCAGTCCTGTAGAGCAACTTTCATTAAATTATTTTGGTCTTAAGGAAAAGGGTATTTGATGTGTATTTTTCTGAGCAGTGATTGAAATGAAGACGATAATTTCCAGAAAAGTATTTTTCTTGATGACTTTGTGTCTTAAGCCTCTGCAATCTTTCGTGATGTGCAATCTATTAGGAAAAACAAAAGATATTTCAAACGACTTACCTCTTAGTATTATAAGCTTTTTTTTTAATGCATATGTTTTATGTCCTTGTGTATTGTACTTCCATGTTTAATTACTTGTAACATTGCATTGGCGGATTTAGGGGGACGCAGGAGGCGCCAAAATTTTCTTCATTTTCATGCAGTTTTTCCTGAGTTTTGGGCGAAAATAGGTGAAAATTGGGTTGGCGCTCCCCCCCTCTACGGGCCGGGCGCCCCCCGTACAGGAAATCCTGGATCCGCCAATGCATTGTTGTTAAATGATGATAAATGTTAAATGTTATCCGCTGGTCCATTATTTGCATCGGTATCTAAGTGGGTCACATTGTATCCGAAAGCAAGCAGCCAATACACCATTTCGATTTCATATTGCTCCGATTTGAAACGGGCACCTGGATTGTTAGTTACATTTTTATGTGAGCAATTTTTGGGGAAATATTTCTTATATAACAAAAGGATATCTGACGCAACAAAGTAAATGTTCAACTCATGATAGACGTTTATGTGTTAGGTGAGAGGGATTGAGTCATTATTGGTAAAAAGTACCAACCACAAGTGGAAGGTACAACCACAAAATTAGCCATGGAGGACATGAACTTACTTAATACCATCAGGTGATGTAAACGTCTTTCAGTTTTGTATAGTTATGGTAAAATTTGATTTCTTTATTGAGCTACATCTATCTATTTGGATACAATTAACAGGAGTATGACCATACATGACGTTTGAAATTGCCATTAATTTGACTGCAATGGTTTGAGTAAATCTAATGTTATCTTTGCATATGTTCCTACACAGGCTCTTTTGTAACGAGCATTTTCACAGTTACACATTAAAAATGTAGGCCTCAGCTTAAAATCATTTATTATCCTGTATGCAGCGTTACATGTTAATTTAAACGTTTACTGAACGAATAGATACGATATTGTAACAGGCTCATAACCGTCAATTGATAGTGCAAAGAGTGATCATTTTGAGTTATATTACGTATTGGCACTTAGAGCAGACCGTTTATGTAACAAACTCGTATCTACATGTATAATTGTTGTGACGAACTCTCATCAAGCAATATTTATGAGACTATTGTGTTTGCGACAATTTGTAGTTGTGAAAATATGATGTAATTTTGTTGTACACGACAGCTAAGTGCATTTGTGTTAACGCCTGCCTTTTGCATACCAAGATTATTCATGACCAAAGTTGGTCGGTTTTGTACGGAGTCCAGCGGCCATGCCGTATACACGCTTATACAGTGTACACCTCTATTGGTGGAAAAGGCAGGTGTCGCACCAGATGTGACCCTTGGGATCACCGCATGCAAGCAAGAGTGCAGGTGAGAGATCCACCCTGGATTTAAAACCCATGGGAACGGTCACACGAAGTCCAAAAACGGGTTATCAGTGGCCCCACAAATGGACTCTGGTCCTACAAAAAAATTAAAAAATAAAAAATAAAAAAGATTGACGTTTAGCTCAAGGATCTGCACTGCATGTTCATCATTTTACACAATGCACAATGACTTACTTTAAAACCTGAATTATAAGTTTAAAAATCTCATCTTCTTTGCCCCTGTGAATGATACTTTTTACTTGTACACTGTACGTTTGTTTTCAAGTTAATGTACTTCTCTTGGAAAAACGAAACTCAACATAAATGCAGGTCACCTTGGTTCCTTTTCAAGTTCCACAAGTCACAACAAACCTGGAGCCTCTCAAGCCAAACAACCTACCTTCGTTATGCAAAACTTTTCTGCGCCCCTCCCTTGCACATGGTTTGAACGTACTGGCCTGTATTGATGCCAGTCCCGTCTTCGGTGCAATCTGTCTCTGCACATCTAGCACCTCCTGGGGACTCATCATGACATAAAACTGGCCTGAAACAACAAACTTACTAGGGTAAACAACATGTCTAGCTAACCTTCATTGTGCGTTGCTCTTCGCCGTCCATCACGTGACCCGCCACTTTTCGAAGGCGTAACTTGAGGTGACGTCATAAGTTGAGGCGTTCTTGGTGCAAGCTGACGTTGGCTGTCCAAGACGTCTTGTGGTGACATCATCACGTAAAATTGTCCTGAAAGAAAATAGAAAAGCGCCATCTAAACATCAAACAAGTTACTAAATAAATGATCAAGGAGTCAACACAATACAGAAACAAGACACTATATTGAGCTACTTTGAATTTAGAGTTATACACGTGCTCTTCTTGGCAGGGGAATTCAAAATCTAAATCGAAGTTTCAGAGCTAATCAGTAATAGCTTCGGACTACACTAAAAATCATTCACCAAAATCAAACAGCCCAACTATTAGTACACAAACGGAAAAGTATAATGAATGAAAAGAACGTGCAACTAAATACAAGGTCATCGTGTTAGTGCTCTGAAAGAGGAAATCGTGAGTTAGTATCGTGAAACTGACAACAGATAGAATAATGGACAATAAAATCCAAGTTACTATATAAATTCCACGAAGTAACCTTTTCAAATTATGCAGACGAATTATAGAGATGTAACCAATCTCTTCCAAAAAGAACGAAAATTGAAGATTTGCTGTAAGTTTAGCCAAAATTCCCCCAGATTGTTAAAGTTCACTCATAAATTAAACCAGAAACTAAAAATTTGCAAGTTTATAAACCGAATTAGAACCGGAAAAGTGGCATCTTTCTGATTGTAACATTTTAATGTTCAGAATACCGTACATGTTTACATCGACGACAAAGCCGACAGTGACAATGTCGACGACTGCCAACGGGCAATTCATGATTCTGTAGGTTCTTTTGCAATGATGCCAAATGAGCCAAAAACTGGAAGTGGTTAGCATCTCTATAATTTTTTATTTTGAGGAAGTAATGCATTTTTCTTACCTCCGGCAGTTGCAACCTGTGCTATATTTGTTCCGTCTGCTGTGGCTATTCCGTCTCCTCCCACTGTTGCTGGTACGTACGTAAAGCGCGTCTCCGCCCCGCCCAGCGTCTCTGGTGTTGGACTGCCCCCATTACTGAAGGGGCTTTGTATTACAGCCTGCAAGTAACACATCAATTATATTCCAATTTAAAGTTGACTTGTAACTGAACCAAGTTACAGATCTTTACTTGTACCATTTCTTATCAGCAATGCTACTTTAAATTAATCAATATGAATTTATAGCGCCTGGCGTTTTATAACTTACGATTTCCACCGCAGGCGATGAAATCGTATTTTAGGCAAAGTGCATGTATCAGTTTCGCGATCACTGATTTTCTGAGTTTGATCCAAAATGTTCTGAATCCAGTTAGAATGTACATTTTTGCGACAACAGTTATGAAAATAGGTCCTGATGGACCTGGGCTCATTTGGCATTATTAAAAAACCAATCGGAAGAATACTGGACATAATGTCACTTGGACACAAATAAAGAGACAGTAAAAAAAATAAAATCAATTCTCAAATAATTATTTGAGAAAATAACAAATATGGCTGCTAAACCTGAAATATAGGTGGCACCAACATAATATTCACATGCAATAAAGAGGGCATATAGATGCATAAACCTGCCAAAAATGAAGTCTGTACCATCAACTGTTTGTCCAGGAGTAAGGTTCAAAGAAAAAAAAACAAATATGGCTGTCAATTTAAGAATATATGTCACATTGACAAAATATTTGTTGTGCACGGAGGGAGGACATATGTGCACAAAATATGAAGTCTCTATGATAAATAGTATGCTCAGGGTAACTGCACACAGACGACAATGACGACTAGGTCAACGACAGACGACGGACAATTCATAATTCTATAGGCTCTTTGGCATTTATGCCAAATGAGCCAAGAGACAACACCCACGTTAGTGATAAAACACGTGTACATACATATATGAAAAACAAACAGTAAGTGTAATTTGGCTGTTAGTTAACCATTCCAGAAATGTACATTTAATTAGTGAAATGCTGTACAACATCGAATGAAAAGGAATAATCATAGATGATCTCACATCAAATTAGAATTGCTGGTTCAAGTATTGTTCAGAAAATACAGCAAAATGGAAACGAAGGCAAATTAAACACAATTACAAAGGATTAGTGATAAAATAGCCAAACCAAATTATTTAAATAAACGACGCTGTGTACAAGGCATTTAGAAAGGACCGATGTTTCATAAAAATATATAAACAGAAAATTGCCGGTGTGTGTATGTTAGCAACCATTTCTCGATGAGGGTATTGAGTGGTAGCTAAAGGAAAACAATAGACTAATTCAAAAACAGAAATCAGCCAAATATCTGAATAGATTAATTATCGCGAATGAAGTCATACAGGTGCTAGTAGCAATAGGACTTTTACGTCAATAAATATGGTCCATAAATTGTAAAAGAATACTAGCTTAGTTCTTAAAGTCAAATGATACTCTTCTTCCCTTGAAAATTCTGCATATTTTGCTCCAAACTGGGGTAAGCTAACATTGCAGTCATTGTGGAGCAAAGTGAAATTCTTAATCAAATCACCACAGATATTTGCATCTCTTAAATTGCGCACTTATTGTGCATTGACCATGCATTGTGGCCTACCTGCAATTTGATCATGCTTAATATTTGCATACAGAAGAAAATAAGAAATTAAAGGGTTAGCGAGGCTTATTGCCGACTGTGGTATGTACCCATGTGGACTGCAGTGTGCATGTGCTGCGCTATAGAGAAGCCGACAGCCGATACGGAAAAAAATAAATAAATAAACAGCATCACATAACCATACAATACTAAATTTTTAAATCGACATCTGGCTGATTTTACTGTTTGATTAGTGACATCTAGTGACGACTAACTTGTGCAACATGCCCGCCGGCTGTAGCGGAGTGGAATGGGTTCTGTGTGATCACCTGATGAGGCTCTCCACCGTCACTCGGCGCCACCTGTACTACACGATATGTCACCTGACCTGCAATATCAATGCACGGACAATTTTAGAATTTTTATGACAATAATAAATTTCTATCGAAATAAAAGTCAATTAGATTAGGTGGTCTTCAGTACGGAAATACATGTACGGTATTCTGATAACAAAATTGCCGGTAATCATCGCAATAATAAAAACTTTGGAAACCAAATTTCCAGTACATGTAATATCGTTTAATAAATACCCAGAAGCCCCCTCTCATTAATTGTTACTTTTTTAAAGACAAACACTGTATGACAAAACATGAATAATTCAAATTATATAGGAAATTTGGGCAAAGAATAATGGACAAAATGTATGCCACACATGTTAAAATCTAGTTTGTTACGTTGCACACCATACGAATTTGATATTGGCAATTGCATGACTTGCTACTATTGTCAATTTACCAGCGAAAGTTTTCCCATTCGCACTCCAAGTCGACTTTTATTGCACTTGCGGTACACCAAGAGTCACATAGATAGTCAGTAGTATTACATAAATGCTGATTTATTAACATAATTACACACAGAATCGAACATCAATGTGTTTAAATCTAGCGACTCGGAACTTAAATGTTTGCCAAACTGCATCACTGATGTTATCTAATAGGAAGGTATAACAGTACGTTACGTGAAACCTGACTTGGTCACAAACTTGAGTTTTGTGTCACGTTTTGGTTCACGTTTGGATGTTTAGCTCCATATCACCTGAATCTCAAGTCAAAACTCAAGTAAGCGATTACATGAAAATGTCACTTTTCACGTCATGAAGTGTGGAAAACGTTCTCTTCACGTTGGCGTTCTGGTAACATTGTAGGTAACCTGCTAAACGTCCCTAGAGTTTCACAGTAACAATACCTGAGGGATCCAAGTGTATGGTTGCGGGCGCAACACCAGCAATAGCCGATGCCTGTTCATCTGCCGTATCATCCAAGTCACCTGTAACGAAACAAACCGTCTAAAGTTACACAAGTGTACAGTAGAACCTGTTTTGAGCAACACCCTAATTTTTCAGGGCAAATATGCCGTAAAAGGCAGGTTTTCCGTACAAAACAGGTAAAATAAACATGAATAATAAGGATTCATTTCACCGTGTCACTGCCGTAAAAAGCAGGTCTGCCGTAAAAAAGGTCCCGCTCAAAACAGGTTCTACTGTACCGCTTTAAATTACATCCTAAGAGCATGTTTCATTATTACGTATTTATTAGATATGATCTGTTGTTTTCACTAGATGTCCTTCAATGAAATACCTGTGGATACAGAAGAGTCCTTTTCTCACGTCAAACACGATTAAGAAAATTCTACACAACTGCCCTTCCGTAACAGATCTACACATCATGTACTGTCAGAAAATTCGGTTAGTTACTATGAGATATTTCATTCATGACCGGGTGATCCTGCTCAACCGTGTTCTTGAGGTATTATTGAAACATAGACTAATGTATAATTTTTGTTTGGATTTAAGGGAGATATCGGTTCCCGCGAACATCAGGACTTTGAAACTAGCCGGGTTGTATCATCTAGATGAAATCATGCTTGACTCAGGTTGTAAATTGGAGGCGATATCACTGAGTGGATTGCCGAAGGTGAACGGTCCCCGTTATTTTAACATGAGAAATTCTGTAAACACAATTATGCACTTAATTCTGTTTGTCACGACACATTTGTGGATCAGGCTCTTATTAATTTTTTTAGATAAGTCTGGACACTAGAAGACGGGTGCTTAGTGAAATGGCTCCACATGTTGAAAATCTGCAACTGAGACTGATGAACGAAGAGATTACTTTTTGTATCATGTATTCAAATATAACGAGTCTGTCAGTTGACCAAGGACTTCATTTGAATACACTTGGTAAGATTAAATACCTTACCATTAGTTCCTCGTTATCGAATGTGAATAATTAATATTATGTAATACAGTAGAAACTGTTTTGGACGGCACCTGTTTTGGGCGGCATCCTGCCTTGTACGGCACTTTTGGCCAATCAAATTAGAAAAAATCTTAGTATTTATGTTGGTTTT
The DNA here is from genome assembly GCA_038406195.1 of Haplosyllis anthogorgicola. Lineage (NCBI taxonomy): Eukaryota > Metazoa > Annelida > Polychaeta > Phyllodocida > Syllidae > Haplosyllis > Haplosyllis anthogorgicola. Next base: position 18,834 of record JBCAUI010090324.1, read on the forward strand.
ACGGCATGACCCCCAAATGCGGAACACGGCACATTTTTTGCCGACTTTACGGCTTTTCTCACTAAAAATATTCACTATTTTCCAATATAATCCAAGAAAAAAAGACCAAAGATTAGCTATGAAGGCAATCAATTGATTAAATACTGATAATTATAAGTGTTACGGCTCTTCTCACCTCCATGCAATAAAGTAAGAAGTGTCATCAAGAGTGTTAGCTGTTTGATCTATTGTGCTATGCACACAGAATTACACAATATAGGAAACAGCTATTGTGTTCATAACTATGAAATAGCATTTTTGAATGACTCAAGAATTTAATGCATCAGATTGACGTTTTAAAAAATATATGAATGTATTTTATGATGTTCAGGGGCGGATCCAGGATTTGGTCGGGGGGCCCAACTTGTCAAGTGCCAATGTTTGCCAACGGAGTAAAGTGAAGTCGCACGAGTGCAGGAAGCAAGTAACAGGGTGGGGCCCCAGAAGCCCTTGGGGTTTTCATTAACAAAT